>JAQQPU010018200.1:0-16261 GCA_029168905.1 Artemia sp. Kazakhstan ARC1039
AAGAAGTTTAATCCAATTTTCAAATCTGGTTCCGAAGCTTTAATCCAATTTTCCCATCTTATTTATTTTGTGAGATTTTTCAATTCTAACACCTTCTTCAGTTTGCGATATGTCCTCCTTCCCCACTAATAGGAATAGTTGGAAATTGTAGCTTTAATGTCAGAGTTTTTTCCACCTACCTTGGAAGCGAAAATAGACTTTATTGACATAATAAGGATATAGATAACCTAAAACATATATTTCAGTTTTCCCACTTTCCTGCCAAGCTTATGCAGCATGCCTTACTACCTTTTAAAATATCGACGTTGAACTGTCTAAACTTACTCAGAAAGGCCGTATCCGGGTGGGGGAACCCACCCCGAAATGTTTGTCCAAATCATAAAAACGTAACAAAATGAACTATTTTTGATGCATTATTTAAAGTTTTTTTAAACACTCCCCCCCCCCCCCTCCCGAAAAAAAAATCCTGGATACGTTCATGTCACTAAGAATAAACATCATAAAGAGCATGTTAGAGTGAAAACAGCTCCCAATCCCACGCACATAGACCTAATCTCAAGGACAATCTTACTACATAATCTGGAAGTCGAGGAAAGCGAAAAGTCGGACACCCCAGACAAAACAGAGATAAGATTATAAACAAAAAATTTGAGAATACCTTTATTCGCTATACTACAGAATTTCAATTAAAAATTGGTTGTTTACCATAAAATTTGGTTTCGGTTTACGAACGATAGACTTTAATACCATGTAAGCAGGGGCGTCCTGAGGCTCATTTTATTGGGGGGGGGCGATCTTCGTAAATTTTACCGAATCGCTACCTCATTTATGCCGAATTTTCTGCAGAAATCAAGAATTTTGTTAAATTTCAGCTTATTTTACAAAATTTCTGCCGAAATTTTCGCCCTCGGCGAAAATTTTACCGAATTCCAAAAAAGTTGTGGGGGCGGCGCGCATTCCCCTCCCCCCTCAGGACGCCCCTGCATGTAAGCAGGGCTGTATCCAGAGGGGGAGAAAAATACCCAGTTTTGACCCCACCCCTGAAATTTTGTCTGACTCGCGCAAAGTAATAAAATGAATGTAAAATATTTTTGTTGCGTTTGGGAAAAAAGACAATTTTTGATCCTCCCCTCCGAGAAAAAATACACTGGATACGTCCCTGCATGTAAGTGATGGGTGGAATAGTTCAAAGGGGCTGGACTTTTAAGTGTGGGGTTACATAAGACACGTATATAGCATCAGGGCCCATTCTAGCCCCCCTTCTCCCAGAATCTCAAAAATTTTAAGGATTGTTCGTATGACACTGTTATTTTTCTTTCTATATGATTTGGCTATTTTTGGGTGTTTTCACCGAAGTTTCTCCTTCTCCAAAATCTCAAAATATTCTGTCCCATCAGAAATTCCTTTAAAATGAAAATATATGAAAAAATACTACTCAAATTGAGACACCAGCCTTGCATTTGTAATTAGTGACTCCAATAACCCTTAATTACCTGTTTTAATAAATACTGGCTTTACCAAACAGCATTTGAGGATGATTTATTTACCTGCTATTCATTTTTTACTTCTATTTTATAGAATTTTACTCGTAATTAAATACTTTGATACCTTAGAAAACATACATTTTGTTGTGTAAATTAGATACTGTTTTTTTAGAAATACCCCCCCCCTTATATACGTAACAGTTTTTTTTGGTTTTGTGTTTTAATGTTGCTCTTTATTTTCATTTGAAAATGTTGCCGTTTTTTCAGTTTAATAAACGTTTGTTTTTAAGACCTAATTTCCAGATCTTAAAATCTGGACACAAATAGAAGTGTTTAATTTAGTTTCATACCTCGTCTAGTTGACCTGAAATGGAAAACTTGATACCATTCGCAACAAAATCTGTTTACTCTCTTTGATAGCTTGGATACACTTACGCTATTTTGATTTGGTTAAATCTGAAGAGCAGAAGCAGCCCCAAAAGTTTGAACATAAAACCCTCAGTCGTTCTTGGGATACTGCTGAGATGCCTTATTGGGAATTAGCATTAACACAGTGCATTTTGATTTAATCTTATGGCAACATTTAGTTTTTAAACATTAAGTCAAATGGGAGGGTGGGCGCGGGAGGGGGATTAGTTTTCCTCAAATCAATTTCGACTATTAAAAAGGGCATCAGCCCTTTCTATTTTCAATCGAATGAGCCCTTTTCGAAGTTCCTACGACAACTCCTTCGATACAAAGTAATCTGGTCTAAACAACAATAACAACAAAAAATATAATACATTATACCCACATCGATCTTTACTGTAAAAATGTCAAGCCTTCCAATCACTTTCGACTATTAAAAAGGGCACTAAGCCTCTCGATTTCCAATCGAATGAGCCCTTTTTGAGTTTCTACGACAACACTTCCTATAAACACCTTATATGCCCCCAGGGCATAAATTAAAACTCTTACCCTAAGGGCTGTGAGGGTGGTTGTCATCCTCTAAGACCTAATTTCCAGAACTTTCAACTACGTTAAACTAAATGGCTATCTCAAAATTTTGATTGGATGTGTCTGGGAAAATGGGGGGGTGAGAGGGGCGTTAGTCTTTCTCCAATCACTTTCAACTATTAAAAAAGGCACTAGTCCTTTCAATTTCCAATCAAATGAGCCCTTTTGAAGTTTCTACGACAACGCTTTCAATAAGAACGTTATATGCCCCCAGGGGATAACTTACAAACCTCGCCCAGAGGGCTGGGGGGGGGGGGTTCATCCTCACAGACCTAATTTCCAGAACTTTCAACTACGTTGAACAAAATGGCTATCTGAAAATTTTGATTGGATGTGTTTGGAGGAATGGTGGGCGTGAGAGAGGGGTTAGTTACCGTCCAATCACTTTCAACTATTAAAAAGGGCATAAGCCCTCTAAAGTTCCAATTGAATTAGCCCCTTTTGAAGTTTTTACGACAACTCTATCATTAAAAACCTTATATGCCCCCCAGGGCATAACTTACAACCTTCGCCCTGGGGACTCTTGGGGTTTTTTCATCCTTATATACATAATTTCCAGAACTTTCAACTACTTTGAACAAAATGGCTATCTCTAAACTTTGATTGAATGTGTTTGGGGAAATGGAGGGCGTAAGAGGGGTGTTAATTACTCTCCACTCAAATTTGACTATTAAAAAGGGCAATTTCAATTTCAAATTAAATGAGCCCCTTTTGAAATTTCTACAACAACTTTCTATATAAACCTTATATGCCCCCAGGGCATAACTTACAACCCTTGCACTGAAAGCTCTGATGGGGAAATCATCCTAAAAGACCTAATGTCCAGAACTTTCGAATACGTTGAACAAAATGGATATATCAAAATTTTGATTGGATGTGTTTGGGGAAACGTTGGGCGTGAGAGGGGGGTTAGTTGTCCTTCAATCACTTTCGACTATTAAAAGGGCAATAGCCCTTTCAATTTTCAATTGAATGAGCCCTTTTGGATGCTTTTACAACATTGCTTTGAATAAAAACCTTACATACTCCCAGGGCATAACTTAAAACCCTTGCCCTGAGCGTTTTGGGGGGATGGGTTGTCATCCTTAAAGACCTAATTTCTAAAACTTTCAACTGCGTTGAATAAAATGTCTATCTAAAAATTTTGATTGGATGTGCTTGGGGAAAAGGTGGGCGTGAGAGGGGGGTTAGTTGCCCTCAAATCACTTTTGACTATTAAAAAGGGCACTAGCCCTTTGAATTTCCAATCGAATGAGCCCTTTTTCAAGTTTCTACGACAAACATTTGAACAAAAACCTTATATGCACCCAGGGCATAACTTATAATCCTTGCCCTGAAGACTGTGGGGGGAGTGTCCTGCTCAAAGGTATAATTTCCTGAACTTTAAACTGCGTGGAACAAAATGGCTATCTAAAAATTTTGATTGGATATGTTTGAGGAAATGGTGGGCGAAGAAGGTGTATTAGTTGCTTTTCAATCACTTTCGACTATTAAAAAGGGCACTAGCCATTTCAATTTCCAATCGAATGAGCCCTTTTTGAAGTTTCTACGATGACGCGTCCAGTAAAAACCTTATATACCCCCAGGGCATAACTTTCTGCCGTTTTTTCAGTTTAATAAACGTTTGTTTTTAATACCAGGCGTAGGGTTACCCTAAATATGAGGAGGGCTAGTGACCCCTGAAACTAAACTATTTAAATTTAAGTTTAACTTTTGGGGAACAATAGTTCGAGAGAGAGGGCTCATTTCATGTATTTGCTTTTCGAAATAAATTGTAATTGTCCAAAATAAACTATCGTCTCTGGAATGAGAGGGCTCCTGCCTCCTCAATGATACAAACACAAACAACCAGATCAGAGTTTAAATCCGTGAAAATCTGAATATTCATTTAATTTCTCTTAAGCATCTTTCAGTGTAAGTTTAAAACCGTTGGCTTGAAAATTTTTTTGGGGCCTTTGTACCTTTGTCCTCACAATATAATCCATTTTTTTACAGGGTAATAGATATTATGCAAATATGCAATAAACTATAGCCATTAGTTTTATTTGATAAATTGTCTTTAATAGCGGTTAATTTTTATGAACTGCATTTATGATTACGAATGAATTGTATACTACAGGCCAGTATTGCCCATGAAACTGAGAGTCAATATAGACAATCTTCCAATAGCAATAAGAATTGTGTTCGACAACATATTAGCCCTTTTCAGGTCAAAATACTGGAACGCGGATCCTACGGAAAATCTATTGCATAATTACCATTAAGATTGCGACCTTTTTTGGCAAATTTTATCCTATTTCTAAAACTACGCAAATTTTCCTTTTAATTTAAGGCCATCCTAGCTGAGTGGTTAGCCCAATAAGCTTGAAATTCTTTGTCCAAGAGGACAGGGGTTTTAGTCCTGGGGTGACTGTTTATTTGGCTTAGAACGGGGATCAGTGATGTGACTCTGTAAACTCATCCAGAGTCGAACGAGCTGTAAACGCATCCAGAGAGAAAACGCATCCAGAGTCGAAAGAAGTGCAATGGGGGCTGGTCCAAGCCCCCATTGCACTTCCTGGCTGAAGGAATATGAAACGGATAGCAGAGCCACGGCTGGGGAGTGCAAAATCCAATGTCGTATTCTGCACCTTTTTACCTAACCTTTAATAACAATTATTAGTAACTTTAAAGTTAATATATTTGCATTTTAGAATTAGTCTTAAATAATAGATACTGTTCCTGCATAAATTGTAACCGAATTTCGTTTCTAGGCTTTCGTTTTTTATTGACAAGGGTCACTCTTACATATGGTTTTAAACATGAACTGCTTTATCCAAGGCTTTTGTAATGCAAGGGAGGCTACAACTTCCTACCTCAATCCCAATGTATCACATTCAACTTTAGGGTTTCTATAAATGCGTCAAAGAACGATGATTAACCGCAGATAAAGTGCTCTAATATTTATCAAGAGGGGGGTGTCTGAAATATCAAATTATCAGGACCATCATTTACATGGTCTTCAAGATGAGGTTTTCAGACAGATCTCTATTTACAGGGATATTCCCAATGAGCGCTTACAGGGAAGTCTTGAGGGCTAAGTTTCTCGGGAAACAAGAAGATATTTTTTTTTTTTTTAAATCAAACTTGTTTTCAAAACAGACAAGAAAGCTAAATCAAGAATCTATGAATATCAGTGAAAACATGGGGTGAAAAAAGGATTGGGCTTAGCCATTCCATTTAGCCAACAACCATTTGGGGAATAATGGTGTTTAAAAGCAGAATTCTCTTTCGAAAAAACTTGCCATGCGGTACATCTTACTTATCTGGTAAGGCACATAAGAATTCCCAGATAAAGCAAGGGTAAGTTTATAGTTCTTTCAATAAAGTATTTTCGGATTTCATTGAAACAAAGCTTAAAACAAAGTGGAAATGGGGCAAGAGCTTTTCCAACGTTTGATTCTCGGACAGTTTAGTACTGCACCAAGATTATATAAATAAATCATCATATTTCCGCTCATTGCTATCTTTACTGTAAAATTTATACACTGACACAAACATCTTTTTTCAATTGTTCATGATCATTAGGCTATGGGGGGGGGGGGGAGAAGGCTACTCTTTAAGACTATCTAGCTGGTGGTGCTAGTCTTCTTATCATGTTTAAGGTAAATTTGCCCAAGACTATACTGGTGAAATAATTTGGGTGTGGCACACCATCTCATTACTGTCATCAAAAATCAAAAAAAAATATTTGCAGTAAGATTAGGATTTTGGATTTAATCTTTGTTTTGGTCAGACGGACTAATGACGGAGGCTTTTCAACAAGGAATAATGCGGAGCGATAGGACAAGTGAAAGAAAGAAGATAGTACTGGAATGCTGTATGATCAACATTAGGATTGTATTAAACCAAAAAATCGTAGGGAGACATGAGAAAGTGATAAATTACATTTCATAAAATCCTGTTCCCATCCAGTGTCTCATAGAAAATGCGGTAATACAGAGCCATATCGGTAATAGTAAAACAAATGTGGAATCCTGTTTTATTTCTCTTGATCATCTTATTATTTAAGCAATATTCACCGGCTTTCCATGGTTCCATTGAGTTGAAACTTTGTAAGTACATCGATTTCTGACTACACTAAAGGACTCTGTTAGAACCAATTATTATTGACCAGTTAGTTCATTAAATTTCATTATTTATTTTATTCAATAAAGGAGAAAGCCATAGGCTTGTCGCAATAAAATTATGTTTATATATAATTTTACAATCTGTTGTGTTCGATGTCATTAAGAGGTTACAGGTTTACAATGGTTATTAGGTCGGAAGGAGAGGGTTGTGTGGATTCTTTCAGTAGTCCTATATATGAATTAAAATAAGAGAAATTATATTTCTTTGATTTTATATAAGCTTCTTAAGGTGTGGAATTCTCGAGACTCACAGATTATAGACTGCACAATCGCGCTGCCTAAGTAAAGAACGATGTTGGCACAATGCATTATTTTTTTTTTCCTTTAGACCAGGGCACTTCGTATCGAAGGAGTTGTCGTAGAAACTTCGAAAAGGGCTAATTCAATTGGAAATTGGAGTGGCTAGTGCCCTTTTTAATAGTCGAAAGTGATTGGAAGGCAACTAACACCCCTTCCACGTCCACCATTTCCCCAAACACATCCAATCAAAATTTTATGATAGCCATTTTGTTCACGTAGATGAAAGTTCTGGAAATTAGGTCTTTGAGGATGACACTCCCCCCTGAGACCTCAGGGCTTAGGTTGTAAGTTATGCCCTGGGGGCATATAAGGTTTTTTTATAGAAAATGTCGTCGTAGAAACTTCATACAATGCTTATTCAATTGGAAATTGAAAGGGCAACTAACCTCCCTCGCACAACCACCATTTCCCCAAACATATCCAATCAAAATTTTGAGGTAGCAATTTTTATCAATGTTGTTGAAAATTCTGGATATTATGTCTTTGAGGATGATCAACCCCCCACACCCCTCAGGGCAAGGGTTGTAAGTTATGTCCTGGGGGCAAATAAGGTTTTTATAGAGCGTTGTAATAGAAACTTCGAAAACTTCAAAGAGCTAGTGCCCTTTTCAGTCAAAATTGATTGGAGGAAAACTAACACCCCTCCCACGCCCACCATTTCCCCAAAAACATCCAATAACAATTTTGAGATAGCCACTTTGTTCAACATGGTTGAAAAGTCCGGAAATTGTGTCTTTCACGATAACACTACCCACACAGCCTTCAGCGCAAGGGTTGTAAGTTATGCCCAGGGGGCATATAAGGTTTTAAAGAAAACGTTGTCGTAGAAACTTCAAAAAGGGCTCATTCGATTTGAAACTGAAAGCGCTAGGGCCCTATTTAATAGTCAAAGTGATTGGAGGGCAACTAACGCCCCTCTCAAGCCTATCATTTCCCCAAACACAGCCACTCAAAATTTTGAGATAGACATTTTGTTCAACGTATTTGAAAGTACTGGAAATTAGGTCTTCGCCAGCGTTGTCGTAGAAACTTCAAAAAGTACTCATTCAACTGGGAATGGAAAGGGCGAGTGCCCTTATTAATAGTCAAAAGCGATAGGAGGGCGAATGCCCCCCATACCCATCGTTTCCCCAAACACTTCCGATCAACATTTTGATATAGCGATTTAGTTGAACGCAGTTGAAGGGTCCGAAAATTCTGCTTTTGATTATGACGACCCCCAACAGCCCTCGGGGCTAAGGTTGTAAGTTATGCCCTGGGAGCATATAACGTCATATAGAAAGTGTTGTCGTAAAAACTTCAAAAAGAGCTCTTTCGATTGGAAACTGACAGGGCTATTGCCCCTTTGAATAGTCGAAAGTAATCAGAGGGAGATTAGCCCCCCCCCCAACGCCAATCATTTCCCCAAACATTTCCAATCAACATTTTGTATGGCCATTTTGTTCAACGTAGTTGAAAGGTCCGGAAATTATGTCTTTGAGGATGACAACCCTCCCTCCATAGCCCTCATCACAAGGGTCGTAAGTTATGTCCTTGGGGCATATAATATTTTTATAGTAAGTTGTGTCGTAGAAACTTCAAAAAGGGCTCATTCAATTGGAAATTGAGAGGACTAGTCCCTTTTTATTAGTCGAAAGTGATCAAAGGGCAAATGTCTCCCTCCACGCCCATCATTTCCCCAATCACTTCCAATCAAAATTTTGATACAATCATTTTATTAAGCCTATCAGAAAGGTCTGGAAATTATGTCTTTGAGGATAACAAATACCCCCAGCCCTCAGGGCAACGGATGTAAGTTGTGCCCTGGGGACATATAGGGTTTTTATACTAAGTGTGGTCATATAAACTTCAAAGGGGGTTCATTGGATTGTTAATCAGATGCTCTAGTGCTCTTTTTAAGAGTCAAAGTGATCAGACGGCAGCTACCCTCTCACCCCTACACACACGTCATATTATCCCAAAATGTGTCTAATACATTTTTTGAGATGACCATTCCATTCTATTCAAAATAGTCGAAATATCATATAACAAGGCTTTTGGGGTTGAAACAAACCCTAGAGATTAGGGGCACGGGTTGTAAGTTATGCCCAGGGGGTATTAAAGGTTTTTATGGAAGGGACGGCTGTTTAACTTCAGAAGAGGCTCAGTCTTTCTCCCTGAAAAAGACTATGTCGATATAAAACGGACAGAAACTAATCAAAAAACCTTTTGCACAAAATAATTTGTACTCTACTGAAAAAAATTCTTTTAAATGTTTTCACTTACATCTTTAAGAAAACAAAAATTAACTAAGATTTTAAGGAATAAATTTCAGCATATGTATATTATACTGACAATGCATATTTTTTGCAATAAATTCATTTGAATTTTTTCAGCAAAGTACAAATTATATTCTGGATTTTAGAAAGCATAGGGTTTAGAACCCTACTCAGATTCATTTCTGCTCGTTTTGAGTTTGACTTATTTTAATTTCTGTTTGTTTTGGGTTTCATTGACTTATTGATACTGATTTGTGGTAGTTGTGTACTTGGTAGACCATTTGATTCTATTTTTGTTCATTTATGGTTTAATGAAGTTCTTTACTTTTTTTTGAAAAACTTATTTTGTGCAAAAGGTTTTTTTGATTAATCACCGATTAAGATTGGGATCAAGGCAAAGCTTGTAAAGCTAAGTTAGTACAGTATAACCATAATTTCATTGTAGGAATAGATATTATAGAATAAAGAAAAATATTGTGATAAATTAGCATTTAAACTACCACCGAACGTTCAAGAATCAACGGTGATAAACGGAAACCGGGACGCAGACTTTAATACCCAGCTTCGTTTACTTCAATCACCATAGAAAATTCACTACTGGCATCCATGTAAAAGGGCAAGAAGCTCCCCTAAAACACACGCTGTCACTAGTCTATTATAAAAAAGTACGTGTATGAGTACAAACAGTGAGGTATGCATGTAATAATTTGCTAAACACAATCAATATCCTTGTTCACTTTTATTTTATCTCGTTAGCTGCAAAAGGCTATAAGCTCTCAAATACGCTATTTTTACATATACATTTTATTGGCATCACATTGGCCAAGTCAGCCTATACTTGATAATATATAAGGAGCTTGACGAGGTTAGGTTAGGTTAGGAACTTGACGGATCGCGCAAAAATGCGCATTTTTGCGTAAAATCGCATCTGTGTGAACCTAGGGTTTCCCTTGGTTCACACAGATCCGGTTTTTTTTCTCACGCAAAACGGCTCACGCATAACGGATGCAGCAATAACGCAGAACTGTCCATATCAAATCGGTCCGGTGTACCCGTTTTAACGCAAATATGGGATTGAGCAAAAAGCAGAAAAAAACTATTAGCTCTATATTTACTCAAGAAGAGAAGTCAAGTATTACTTTTTGGCATTGATCTTTATGCTCTTTCCAAATATGCTCTTTCCTTTTTTTATGCTCTTTCCAAATATAATAATCATTTTTGTCAGAAATGAATTTTACCCCACCCTTATATATACCAATTCAGGGTATATATTTGCACATTAGGGGGGTTTAAACTTACCTCCCATTTACACCAGAAATAAAATTTGCCCCACCCCCCTAATGTGCAAATATATACCCTGAATTGGTGTATACAAGGGTGGGGGTAAAATTCATTTCCAACAAAAATGATTATTATATTTGGAAAGAGCATAAAAAAAGGCATTGAGTGGTATATTCACTTTATTCATAAGTCAATAATATGATTGGGTAAAAATTTACCTAATTTGGTTGTACTTCATTTAAGCCAAATATCTATTTTGCAAGGTTTCACTTTGGTAAAATTCTACTTTTGGATATCCTGGAAAGGGGTTAGGCTAGGGAAATGGAACTTTCAGGGATGGGTCAACAGGCTAAAGGATGCCCTGGGAAGGTATTTAGAAGTACCTACCTCTACTCCTTCTCCCTCTAGAGGGTCCTGACCTTTGATGACCTTTAAAAATATGTGTGTCATAAAAGTGAAACCTTGCAAAATAGATCTTCAGCTTAAATGAAGTACAACAAAATTGTTTTCAGCTTCACAATTTTGCTCAATCCCAACTTATAAGGTCTTAAAAACATGCAAATACATTTCCTAAATTTGGAAAAAAAAACATTGGCAATCTCAGATTTCTCTTTCAAAGTGGGTCTATCCAATTTTTTTATTTTTTTTGTGGGGATGGGATCATTTTTATGCTACTCCATGTTCAAAAACTACATTTTAAGTATTATTTTCCGGTACTCTTAAAGGGAGGAACGTTATCTGAAGGTAGTCATACTTTCTACCTGTCTATACTTCAGCTTAGAATTTTGATCTTGATTTTTTTTTTTTTTTAATTTGTGATTACTTATTGACAACAAACACACATTTGCCAACAATATCAAAATGACAAATAAATATAAAAAATGGCAAAACTCACAGCTAGCTCACCAATGAATCTTGTTTTGCCTCTAACTTATGAAAGAAGATCATTATTACTGAAACTATTAAAATACAATCTGATAGTTTCCACACTTTTCCTCAGGTTTCACGGTTAGTTCAACAATCTCAATTTGATGTTACTTGAAGGTAGTCATATTTGATGTTACTTGAAGGTTTCATGTCGGACCGTTCAACCATCGAGCAGATTTTTACGATCCGACAAATCATAGAAAAGGCCACGGAGTTCCGACAAAAAGCTTTTTTACCTTCGTCGACTTCCGTGCTGCGTTCGACTCAGTGGACCGAGAAGCTCTTTGGCGGATTCTAGAATCGACAGGCCTCCCTAAGAAATACTGCAGACTCTTCAAAGCTCTACACCATGGGACGGAGAGCTGTGTTCAAGTGAACGGCCGCCGCAGCCCGTTCTTCCAAATCACGACAGGAGTGCGCCAAGGATGTGCAGTTGCCCCAGAGCTCTTCAATGTCATCATAGACTACGTTATGACAAGGACTACTTCACGTCTCAGCTTTGGACTCAAGTTTGGAGATCGTGTCATTACAGATGCTGATTTTGCCGATGACTTGGCCATTCTGGCGGACTCCATGGAGCAGTTGCTGGAAGCGCTTCGAATCCTACGAGAAGAGGCTGCAAAAGTAGGACTGCAGATAAACTGGACTAAAACGAAAATTATGGCCATAGACCCATCCTCTCCTGCTGCCAATCCTTCAGTTAGCCTGGATAGCACCACTAGCATCGAAGTTGTCCAAAGGTTCACCTACCTGGGCTCCATAATTTCTTCAGATGGCTCGCTTCTTTCTGAACTACAAGCGAGAATATCCAAAGCGTCTTCTGCCATGGGCAGACTGAACCGTCACCTCTGGCGAAAACCGAACATCAGTCGCACAACGAAGCTGCGGATTTTCAACGCCCTCGTCGGCTCTGTGATGCTCTATGGAGCTGAGACGTGGCAAGCTTCAGCCGCAACCCTCAAGACAATTGATGTCTTTCAGTCGAAGAGCCTGAGGAGGATCGAAGGTCTACGATGGTTCGACTTTGTCAGCAATGAGAAGCTGCTGCAGCTCACCAAGCAGTCTCGGTTTTCGACCCAAGCAGCCGAGCGAACACTACGATGGTTCGGACACCTACTTCGAATGCCTCCACACATACCTGCGAAAACGATCCATGACTTCGACCCTGTCAAAGCCGGTTGGAAGCGACCTCGCGGCCGACCGAAGAAACGATGGTCTGACAGCCTGTCCGAGTTCCTGGCGATGGCAAATATCAGGTTGAGCGATGTGCAAACGCTTGCCATGGACCGAAGTGGATGGAGGAGGCAGACGTCACTCTCTACGCCGAGCAGCGCCCAGCAGGAGACATAAGTCAAGTATACTTCAGCTTAGAATTTTGATCTTGATTTTTTTTTTTTTTGAATTTGTGATTTTTTATGGAAAACAAACACACATTTGCCAACAATGTCAAAAATGACAAATAAACCTAAGAAATGGCAAAACTCACAGCTAGCTCACCATTGAATCTTGTTTTGGCTCTAACTTATGAAAGAAGATCATTATTACTGAAACTGCTAAAACAAAATCTGATAGTTTCCACACTTTTCCTCAGGTTCCATGGTTAGTTCAACAATCTCAATTTGATGTTACCTGAAGGTAGTCATACTTTCTACCTGTCTATACTTCAGCTTAGAATTTTGATCTTGATTTTTTTTTTAATTTGTGCTTATTTATTGACAACAAACACACATTTGCCAAAAATATCAAAATGACAAATAAATATAAAAAATGGCAAAACTCACAGCTAGTTCACCATTAAATCTTGTTTTGCCTCAAACTTATGAAAGAAGATCATTATTACTGAAACTGCTAAAATACAATCTGATAGTTTCCACACTTTTCTTCAGGCTTCATGGTTAGTTCAACTATCTCAATTTGATGTGAAATTTGTCTTCAAATAGAATAAATTGATTTAAACTTGGCTTTTTTCATTTTTCTTTTTTAATAGACTTTTTATCCAACCAACAAAAATTCAACAAGTATTGCAGGCTACTTGAATGACAAATTAGTAGGAGTGATTTGAATCACCAGCATACCCTCTGTTGCTAAAGCCATTGTCTACCCCTTCTCCACCGCAAATTCGATTGAACAGTGAATTTAGTATAAAAAACTAAAATTGAATTGAATATCAATCTAGCAAAGCAAATTTCTGAACTGTCCAATCAAAGTCACTGTTGTGCTTATGGAGTATTTAAGGATTTTGACTAGACCTTCTTTTTCAGGCATCTTCTATTGATCGAAGATTGTGGGTCCGTGACATTTTACGAAATAAAAATACTTCAGGAAGTTTTGCAAATCTACTGGCACTGCTAGAAAAAAAGACCAAGAATGGTACTTTCAGTATATGAGGATGTCACCTTGCCAATTTCAAGAAATCCTGACCTTACTTTATGATAAAATTCAAAAGCAACATACGAATTGGAGAGAACCCATCTTACCTCATGTTAGACTGGCGATTACACTAAGACACTTGGCAACAGGCGAGTCAAAAAGATCTTTGTCTTACCAATACCTAGTAGGCCGTTCGACCGTCACAAACATAATAGCTGAGACTACAAAAGCCATTTGGGACGTTTTGAAGGATAAATATATTAAGGCACCTACACAAGAAGATTTTCAAACTGCTGCCAAAAAATTTGAGAGTCACTGGAATTTCCCAAACTGTATTGGTGCGATAGACGGCAAGCATATTAGAATTCGATGCCCCAAGAATAGTAGCTCTCAGTACTACAACTACAAAAAGTTCTACAGAATCGTTCTCATGGCTGTCGTGGATGCAGACTATAAATTTATGCTAATAGATGTTGGATCAGAAGGCAGCTCAGGAGATTCTGGTGTATTTACAAGATCAACTTTTGGAAGGTCAATTATAAATGAGACAATTGACACACCACATCCACAACCAATTGCCAATGGGATGGTGATGCCTTATGATTTTGTAGCTGACGAGGCTTTCCCTCTGAGAAAAAATATTATGAGACCCTATCCTGGTGGATTAAGCATAGCAGACAGGCAGAAGAGAGCTTACAACTATAGGTTATCCAGGGCAAGACTTGTGGTAGAAAATGCCTTTGGTATTCTGGCTGCCAGATGGCGGATTTTTTATACAGCAATTGACAGCAAACTTGAAACGATTGACTCAATTATAAAGGCATGCTGCTGTTTGCACAATTTTTTAATGGCAAGAGGCTCGGATTATTGTCCCAGAATTTTCGGTGACACTACAAGCAGTAATGGAAGAATAATTGATGGGACATGGAGGCATGCAGTGCAATCTACCTGGGGGCAAACACTCAATCGCCAGGGTTCAAACAATTCTAGCAGTGCAGCAATTGTTATTCGCAATAATTTTTCTGAATTTTTTTATTCAAGTGAAGGTGCTTTACCTTGGCAAAACGAGTATTTATTCCAATAGTGTAACAGCTTTTCTTGTCTTTTATCTGAACTATTTAATGTAACAAAGTTTTTATAAAAAAATTCGAACAAAAAGTGAAAAGAAATAACGTTTTGAAATTTAATGAGATAAATTTCTAACTATCGTCTCTCATTTGGCCACTGGACACTAAATAAACCAATTGCTGAATCTTATATTTGAGGAAAGTTTTAGTGGCCAGATCAAGCCTCTTCAGATCATCAACAAGACTTTCGCAAAATGCCTTGTCGCAATCAACATCTTCTCTGATTGCATTTATCAGTTCCTCCTCAAGCAGTGAAGTTTTATTGGATACTTTCCCTTTTTTTGAAGGAGGCTGTGAAGTCTCAGGACTTGATGCTGGTATTCGGACACTCGAGCTTGGAGGTCCAGTTGAGATTGGGGTTGAAGTTGAAGACGGTATTTGGTAAGTTGAAGTTCCCGATGAATCATCGAAACCAGCCAGGACGATTTCTTCGATCACATCTTGTGTTTCTATCTCAACCTAAATTATGTAAAAAATGTAAATTATATAATACATTTTGTAAGAGGCTTGCGCCAATATTTTTACATTTAATAATTATTATTATTATTATTATTCAAAAGTTTGATCTACCAAGGGATATTTCAGTATTTCATGAGAGCTACATCAACAAAATTTTCAAACAGTTCATGGTAACAAACTGTAAGTAAGGAGTGACCCAGCTCAACGGTAACCAAAACTGTAGAAAACGGAATTTTGATACCAATAGATACATCAAAAGAATCAAATTTTAACGCTGATTTAAAATATATAAGTTTCATCAACTTTAGTGCTACCTATCAAAAGTTACGCGCCTGAGAAAATTTGGCTGATTTTAAGAAAAAGGGGGAAAGACCCCCTAAAAGTTATAGAACATTAATGAAAATCACACCATCATATTCAGCGTATCAGAGAACCCTACTACGGAGGTTTTAAGCTCCTATCTACAAAAATGTGGAATTATGCATTTTTTGCCAGAAGAAAGATTATGGATGCATGTTTATTTGTTTGTATTTTTTTTCCCAGGGGTGATCGTATCGACCCAGTGGTTCTAGAATATCGTGGGAGGGCTCATTCGAACGGAAATTAAAAGTTCTAGTGCCCTTTTTAAGTGACCAAAAAAATGGAGGGCAACTAGGCCCCATTCTCATGCTCACTTTTTTCCCAGTCACCCGATCAAAATTTTGAGATAGCCGTTTTGTTCAGCATGGTCAAAAATATGATAACTATGTCTATTAGGATGACTTAATCCCCTGAAGTCCCCGGGGGGAGGGCTGAAAGTTATGAACTTTACCCAATGTTAACATATAGCATTGGTTATTGGGAAGTATACGGACGTTTTCAGAGGGGATTTTTTGTGGTAGTGGGGGTGG
>JAQQPU010018201.1:0-14581 GCA_029168905.1 Artemia sp. Kazakhstan ARC1039
TCTTTTTCAACTTTTACCACTTCAATAAAACTATCATTCTTAATTTTGACTATTTGAAAAAAACTACGTTTTCTAAGGAGTTAAAGAGGCTGAGTCACAAGTTCGAACCTTAAAACGTACAGGGATTAGGAGGTACAGTTGGGGGGCTGCCGCCCCCAAGCCCCCCGCTTTTGCAGCCTCTTTTGTTAAGATTTCTTAAGTCCTATAGCCTGCAATCAGTTGGTCGTACCAACACGAATGAAACTGTTTCAATGGCATTTTTTTTAAATCTTCAGAGAATTTGGCAATGAAAACTCAGTCTGTTACAGTTATAACTACAAACTTGTCTCTATGCCAGGTATAGTTATGTATTCAGTGTGATTATGTATGATGGAAAAATAGATGAACCTTAACCTAAACTGCTTGTTTATGCTGAGCCCTCCTTCTGTTCCCTGTGTTTTCTTTTCAAAATAGTTAAGTTCATCACATTATAGCTTGTTATCGGCTAGGGAAAAATCTCCTATAAAAAATCCAGCAAACAGGCTGAGTACTTTTTCTAATCAAAGAGATGCAATAGGATGCTCTTACGGTAAAAAAATTCAAGCAGACTTAGTTCATGTTGCAAAGCATTTCTTTGCAAGGAAAAAAGCGGGGGTTGAGGGGGGTGGTAGACCCCCAGAATAAAAACCTTAAGAAAAGAGGTTGCAAAAGCAGGGGGTTTGGGGGCGGCAGCCCCCCAACTGTACCTCCTAATCCCTGTACATTTTAAGATTCGAACTAGTGACTCAGCCTCTTTAACTCTTTAGAAAACGTAGTTTTTTTCTTATAATTTCTGCACGTTTTGTACAGTTTATTACTTATTATTGCTTGACTAACTGTTAGCTGATCGTGTCAGGAGATAAAGGAGGGGGCTGCCACCCCCAAACCACCCGCTTTTGAAGATTATTGTGTTAACGCTTTTAATTCCTGAATACTCAAATCAAATGCACAGTAATATTTTCTTTTTTCAATTTTTCTTCGAGCATGCGGCATGTTATCAAAGCAGTGGAGACTTACCTTTAAGCTGAAGGCGCCTGTTGAGCCGAAGGATTTAATAGTTTGGATTTAAAAAAGAAACTGAGCTTCTTTTTTAAACTTTAAATTTAAGAGATACTGCTTTAAATTCAATATATAAAAAATTTACTCTGACAGGGAATCGAAACCGGGTCTTCCGCGTGACAGACAGGAATAGTAAACAGTGTACTATCAGAGAATCTTGGTAAATTATTTTTAGTCTCTGCAATCTATTTTCGACGCAAGCAAATACAAAGTAAGATTTTCGTTTTTCGATAAAAAAAAACTATTGGGAAAGAGCTGGAATTTTTGGAGCTTGCAGCCGGTCTTGTCAGGTTAAGCGGACTGTTTTGATCTAATTTAATAATGAAATATTATGTTTTTAGGAATTTCAAAAATTAACATGGGCTCTTATGGGAAAACGAGGTTTTTCATAAATGTAAATTCGGGGGATAATTTCTTCGGTCTGAAAATATCAAAAGGCCCTAACAGGTCGAATTCCGCTTCGAATGAGTCCTCATTCACCTGGATCCGTTGCCAACTGTGGCCTGTAGGCGTGGCTGATAAAAAAAATAACTTGATGAACATTAAGTGGCTATATTTGGTTTTTGGAAAATAGGGAAGAAGTGACCAGATTGACCTGAATTTTGAGGATAAGCTCCCAGGCCCTAGGAAAGCTTAGACTCTAAGTTCCAGCTCGATCGGACAACGTTAAAGGGGGGCCGTGGTGGGATGGTCGAAACTTCCGGCCCACTTTCCCCCATGGAGATAAAGTCAGATGGGGTGAAATTTTGCACGTTTCTTAGTTTGAGCTTAAGCTACAAAATGTGATCACCGCCGTCTCTCTGCGACCGCTAGGACCCGAAATCACTTAAAATTGTGGTGGGTCACCTCTTTAAAGAGGCACAAGTGGGCCTCCTTGAAAGTCTTATTTAGGCATCGACTCTCTTTTTTAACTTTTACCAATTCAATAAAATTATCATTCTTCATTTTAAAAGTCTTATTTAGGCATCAACTTCTTTTTTCAACTTTTACCACTTCAATGAAACTATCATTCTTCATTTTGAAATTTTTATTTAGGCATTAGCTACCTTTTTCAATTTTTACCACTTCAATAAAATTACCATTCTTCATTTTAAAAGTCTTATTTAGACGTCAACTTCTTTTTTCAGCTTTACCACTTCAATAAAACTATCATTCTTCATTTTAAAAGTCTTATTTAGGCATCAACTTCTTTTTTCAACTTTTACCACTTCAATAAAACTATCATTCTCCATTTTGAAAGTCTTATTTATGCATCAGCTCTCTTTTTCAACTTTTACCACTTCAATAAAATTACGATTCTTCATTTTAAAAGTCTTATTTATGCATCTACTTCTTTTTTCAACTTTTACCACTTTAAAAAACTATCATTCTTCATTTTGAAAGACTTATTTAGACATCAGCTCTCTTTTTGAACTTTTACCACTTCAATAAAATTACCATTCTTCATTTTAAAACTCTTATTTAGGCATCGACTTCTTTTCAATTTTTACCACTTCAATAAAACTATCATTCTTTATTTTGAAAATCTTATTTAGGCATCAGCTCTCTTTTCAACTTTTACCACTTCAATAAAATTACCATTCTTCATTTTAAAAGTCTTATTTAGGCATCAGCTCTCTTTTTCAACTTTTACCACTTCACCAAAATTATCATTCGTCATTTTAAAAGGCTTATTTTGGCATCAACTTTCTTTTTCAACTTTTACCACTGCAATAAAATTACCATTCTTCGTTTTAAAATTCTTTTTTAGGCATAAACTTTCTTTTTCAACTTTTAACACTTCAATAGAATTACCATTCTCCATTTTAAACGTCTTATTTAGGCATCAAGTTTCTTTCTCAACCTTTAACACTTCAATAAAATTACGATTATGCGTTTAAAAGTCTTATTTAGGCATCAACTTTCTTTTTCAACTTTTATCACTTAAATCAAATTACCATTCTTCATTTTAAGACTCTTATTTAGGCATCAAGTTTCTTTTTCAACCTTTACCACTTCAATAAAATTACCATTATGCGTTTAAAGTGTTATTTAGGCATAACTTTCTTTTTCAAGTTTTACCACTTTAAAAGAATTACCATTATTCATTTTAAAAGTTTCATTTAAGTAGTAATTTTCTATATGTTTGAATTAAATGAATAAAAACGAAAATATTTGACCAATAAAGAGTCCTTTTTAACAGCAAAAATTAAATGGAAAGGGACAAATGGAAGTTTTCTAAGAAGCATCTGTTTTCTTTTCTGTAATTTTGATCATATCGTATCTTTCTCAATTTTTTTATACATGTTGAATACGCATGAAAACCAGTAGCTACAAAGATTGGCAAATCTGGATACCAAACTTCAACATATGTTTGTGTGCAATGCCATTAGAGCTACAGTAAAGAAAGCCCTGGTTAGTACGGTCTAAGAACACGCCTGAAGTCTATGTCCCCTTATAGGCTAATGTCTTTAGCCTCCTTATAACCTGGATATACATCGCCAAAGAAAACTACTGCTATAATAATACACCTTTCTCTGGGAAAATAACTTCAACCAAGCAGGCACCCTCCGCTCTAATCCCCAACCTAATTGGGATTAGGGAAATAATCACTCGTAGTACATAGGAAAACTCACTTTCAATTTTTAAATTGTGAGGTCTTGCCAGAAACTCAATGTAAACTATGAAGCGCAGACAAGGTAAACTTGCCTCTGTCGTGAGCACAGTATAAATATTATATGCGAACACTTGCGAAATATCCTATACTCCCATTAAAGATTTTTCAAATACATCAAACTAGAACTCTTTTCATGACTCCGCCTCTTCGTGCAATGCGCAATGACATATGTTTAGCGCATTACGACGGAAATAATCTGGTCGAATAACATTTTGTTTTGAATAACATTTTGAAACTTAATTTTCCAACATCCAACAAAAGATCTATGGAGTAAAATTGAGACAGCTGGCATGGTGACTCATGCTTAATAAATATTAACGGAGAATATTGAGCTAATGTATTTTTCAGTCAGATTTAAAACTTTTAAAAATCATTACATATAAGAAGCACCGACAGCGAATTTACATGAAACAGAAAAGGGCGTTTTAATGAGCAAGAAGAAGCAAATTGTAATGAGTAAGAAGAAGAAGTAAGAAGAAGCAACATAAAGAAGAATCGACATTTATCTAGTCATTAATTAAACAAACTTTTTCCACAAAATAAGTTTTTCAAAGAAAGGTAAAGAACTCCATTAAACAAAAAATGAGCAAAAATAAAATCAAATAATCTACCAAGCGCGAAACTACCGCAAATCAGCATCAATAAATAAGTTAAACCCAAAACGAACAGAAATTACAATAAATAACCGAGTCAAACTCATATGCCTTCCCAAGGCCAGAACATAATTTGCACTTTTTGTAAATTATGATTTGAAAAAAATCGGGATTTTGAAAAAAATCCCGAGCAGCATAGGTATACCATTTTCATTTCATATTTCATATTTCAGAACCCTCAAAGATGAATTCACTGAATGAACAAGACTGTGATCATCCGATTATTTTTGCAAGTGGAACCAATCACTCCAATCGGTTTCTAACGGACTGTACTGTAACTGAGCTATCTAATACAAATAACTCACCAGTAGACGTTTTTGATGAAAATCCGGAAACAAAGAAGCTGACTAACAAGATGAAGAAACTACCTGACAAAAAGAGGAGGACGCAGCAAATCAGAAGAATGAAACATCTTTTCAAAATGACGAGAAACGATCTATATGCAATAATCTTAAGAATACTCTTGCCATAGACTTGAGAACCCACGCCATTGAAAAACCATACAAGTGCAATACATGTAACAAGAGCTTTTCTCAAAATAGTAATCTTATAAAACATGTGAGGATCCACACTGGTGAGAAGCCATTCAAGTGTGACGTATGCAAGCGCAGTTTTTATAAGAAGAGTAATCTTTCCGTACATATGAGAACACACACCGGTAAAAAGCCATTCAAGTGTGACGTATGCAAACGCAGTCTTAATCACAAGAGAAATCTTTCCATACATATGAGAACCCACACCGATAAGAAGCCATTCAAGTGTGACGCATGCAAGCGCAGATTTAATAATAAGAGCAATCTTTCCATACATATGAGAACACACACCGAAGATAAGACATTCAAGTGCAATACATGTAACAAAAGCTTTTCTGAAAATAGTAATCTTATCAAACATGTGAGGATCCATACTGTCAAGAAGCCATTCAAGTGTGACGTATGCATGCGCAGTTTTAATAACAAGAGTAATCTTTCCGTACATTTGAGAACACACACCGGTGAAAAGCCATTCAATTGTGAAGTATGCAGTCACAAGAATTCCCTTGTCATACATGTGAGAAACCCCACCGGTAAAAAGCCATACACATGCAATACATGTATGTATTGCACCAATAACAAGAGTAACCTTTCCATACATATGAGAACCCACACCGGTGAAAAGCCATTCAAGTGTGACGTGTGCAAGCGCAGTTTTAATGTCAAGGCTAGTCTTTCCAGACATATGAGAACCCACACCGGTGAAAAGCCACACAAGTGCAATACATATAACAAGAGCTTTTCTCAAAATAGTAGTCTTATCAAACATGATAAGATCCACGCTAGTGAGAAGCCATTCAAGTACAGCCACTAGCAAAGACAGTCGTACTGCGTCGAAAGCTATCAAATTCTAGTTTTTACTGATTTTCGCCCTGTCACTTTTGATTTCATCTGTTTAATTAATTTCATTGCTGTATAGTTGCAGTATTCTCTCTCTTTTTGTATTATTTTATTTTTACTGCACCATCACTTTTGATTTCATCTGTTTAATTAATTTCATTGCTGTATAGTTGCAGTATTCTCTCTCTTTTTGAATTATTTTACTTTTACTTTTACTGCACCATCACTTTTTATTTCATCTGTTTAATTAATTTCATTGCTGTATAGTCGCCGTATTCTCTCTCTTTTTGTATTATTTTACTTTTACTGCACCATCACTGCTGGTTTCATTTGTTTAATTAATTTCATTGCTGTATAGTTGCAGTATTGTCTCTCTTTTTGTATTATTTTACTCCATAAGTTTTGTTTTCGCTTATAACTTGGATAAAAAAAAAATTAAATGTCGTAATTTTTCAGTGGCATCAAATTTATTTTTATTCTCAATACCTCTTCTCATAATTACAAAGTAAATTCAGATGAATCTGAATGAAAATTACAACCATTTAAATAATGTTACATGGGAAATATTAGTCACTTTTTTTTCTAATATACTATGCAAGGATAAGATCTTCACTAAAGCTGTTCTACCAACATAATAAAACGCTTGCTCATAATCTCTAAGACTGGGGATGAAGGGTGTTTGATAACTCAGGTCCTGCTCAATTATTAACCTAAGAGTAAAATTTTGGTCGACACATCCACCACTGTTTCTAAAACCGCACTGTTCTTCTCTTATTACTTTGTCTACACCATCTCTCAATCAGTGTGACTTTCCATGACGAACAACTAAACGTTCAAATGGGATAGGTCCAATAGTAGGACAGTGAAAACAGATATAAAAGTCTGGATATTTTGACCAAATATACGACAATCTTCATCAGCAGAAATAATAAAGCATTAAAATTCAGATTAACATATTTAGTAAGAACAAAATAATTACTTCCGGTTCATTCACTTAATTTTATCTGAGAGGTTCATTAACTGTGTTCAATTCTAGAGTTTTAAGGTTCTTTTTTAATATTGCCTAAATGTAAGTGGAGTTTGATCATTTCAGATGCATTTGCTTAAGATATATCAGATTTTTATTGCTACTGTTTAAACATTTTGAGAAAAAATCCATCTTCATGCCTCAAAACAGCGTCCTATGCTTAAAAATTATATCTCATGTAACATGTGTTACATGAATATTTCAGACGTATTTGCTTAAAATATATCCGTTTTTAATACTAATGTTATAACAGTTTTAGAAAAATGTGCCTTTCGGAAAACTTTCAAAACAGCCTTCTATACTTAACACATACGTCTCAAATTACTTGTTGACCATGAACATTTCAGACGCATTTGCTTAAAATATATTCAATTTTATTGCTTTTTTTAGAATATTTTTAGAAAAAAAATGTACCTTCATACCTCAAACGGCATTCTATTCTTAAAAATATATCTCAAGTAACATCTGGATAAGGAAGATTTCAGACGCCTTTGCTTGAAATACAAACAAAAACTATTCTCGTTGTTTTTACTTTTAAAAAACTTAGTTTCCATGGTAAACAAACATTTACTTTCTGGACAATTGAGGAGAGCAATATTCATAGGATTAGTAAGAAGCCATAAAACATAGTGTTCCAATTTGATGACAGACCATGCACCATATTTCACCTATATGACCGATATTGGAGGTATGGGCACCGCTGCCACCACTTATTGGATGTTTATTGTGCGGGGTCACCACTTTTAAATGCAAAAATGGCGCAGAGGTGCTATGCCACTTACTGGAGGGGGAGATCCCTCGCTGGCCCCAAATTAGTGGTATTTCCGCGGTTACTCCAACGGTTCTGTATGCTAACGTGATCGGATGGTCTATGGCCACATTTAAAGCCAAAGTTTACCAATAAGATTTTCTAATTAACCCTTTAGTTTCGACCTAAGCTGAAAAGTTAAAAAGGTACATAGAAAAAGGCTTACTATATTCACAGTCACGCGTTATAAAATGAACTAACTAAAAAATGGACTTTTCCTCTCAGCCCGCTAGCCGCAACACGCGGTGGGGGTTACTAGGGGTGGTGAAAAATCTTTCCAGCCAATCCCAGGACTACTAATTTACTGGTCAACCGCCCTAACTGTGCAATTTTCCCCTCGTGGTCTATTAAGAACGTACGCAGTTAAGAGGACCCAAAATGGTGTCAAAAAATAATAGGAAAATTAATATCTATTACTTAAAGAAGGAAAATAATTAAAGGGCCGGAAGAAATGAATCTGGGAGGGGACATTTATCTGACAAAACTGGGACCAAGGGTTCCAACACCTCCCTCCTAAGATAAATGGCCCACATCCCCGTTGGATTGGCTGGAAATTCAAACACAATATCAAATTAAAATAAACACTAAATTTCCTTTTTATCTTCTCTTCTACCAATGCCTGTGCTTCCTCTACTTGGCTCTGGATCGGTCGTCCTCGACACGTCTCTACTGTAGGACCACCATGGTCTAGATCGTCTAACATGCGCATTTGGTTTTTGAAAATCCAAGTCCCCAAGATTCGTAGGAATTCATTGTGCACAGCACAAATCTAAAACAACAAATTTTCCCGCTTTCACGAATTTACATTTGAGAGGAGCAGAGAATCAATTTCTGGCACATGTGATGATGCCAGCCATCGTGAAAAATTGGCTGCACTAGCCTCTTAATTTCAATCTGTGAAAAACAACCCCAAATCTCGATAAAAAAAAGTAAATTGCCCCTTGGCATAATTTCAAATAGTCTAAGGCCGAAAATACACAGGCCTGTGAAAACGATAAGGTTTCAGGAAAATGAAGTGAAAATCTGAGCGAACAATGAATCGCTTTTTTCTGGTTTCCCTCCCCTGGGATAATTAAGTGAAGAATATACGTTGATGCTAATTGAAAATGAAATTTGGATACATCTCCCACTGAATACAATTTGCCGGAAATACTTGTCGACTCCCATGAAGAATAACAGCTATGAATGGGGTTGCTGGACAACGGTTTGGGTGAAGTATGAAGTGACTTGGAGAGAGTATCCCCCAAGGACTCCAGATCGGAAAGGCAAAATCTCGGTAAAGGGATCACAACTTGTCCGCCAGTTGTGCATTGAGGAAAATGGCTATCTTTTGCGATTTCCCGTAGGGGATCTTCCCCAAGGGATTCCTCCCCCTCATAAAGAATCGACATATCTTTTGAATTGATAATACTAATTTCAGATTCGTTTCAAAATTTTTCCAATCCGACTCGACCTTCAATATCTCCCAACTTTCCCCCAACCTGTTGTAGGTCATTCATCTCTCTTTTGTAACCATCTTTTTTTATTCCCCATGGGTCTTTGACCTCTTTTTCTCCCTTATTATCTATGTTTTCAAGGCAAAGCCCATCCAACACTTTTTTATTTTTCGCCACTGCAGGCTGAATCTCCAAATTTTGTCTCTTCTTTACATTCCTCTTTTCGTCTCTACTTTTCTCAATTCTGTCATTCGCGAAAATAATAAATTTTCGTTATATCTGATTTGGACTCCAGTGTCCAATATCTTTGACTGAATAATTTCATTGTAGCTCCGTTTAATATGTCTTTTTTCTCTCTTAGTTTTCTTTTGTTTTGTAGTAGCATTAAATAAATCGTCATGAAATCTGAATTGGACTTCAGTGTCAATCCTTGACTGCATTTCTTCATTGTATCTCCGTTTAATATCTCTTCTCTCTTTTAGTCTTCTTTATTCTTACCGCAGAAACAATTATTTCGTCATCAAATGGGAATTGAACTCCGACATTTGGTTTTTTCATATTCTACTAAAATCTCTCGAACTTTCCGAGGAAAAGCGCGTACAATAAATTTTGTCTCCTTCTTCTCTGGTACAATCGGTGTTTCATTTTGGCCTGAATTTGTTCGCGTCTCATATTTATTAAAAGTGTTCTCAAGTTTTCTATTATTTGCAAATTTTCCTGAAAAATCAATTTCGCGCGTCTTATTTTCAATATTATCTTGTCTATTTATTTTCGCACCCCTTTGTGGATTATCGACATTTTGAACACGCGTATCATGTATTTCGTTTTTCCGATAGGGGGGCACAGCCTTCCCATTTGTTTTATGGGCCGGTTCGATCTCCCCCCGTAGTTAGCGAAGTATTATATTTTCTCGTAAAAGTGTTTAATGTTTGGTAATTTTCGTTTTCTCCCAAATGATTCTTCGACAAATTATTATGGCTATCTGACAGCCTAGAAGTTAGTTGTGATAAAATCTCCCTTTCTGGAATTAGACCTATCATGGTTCTTTTAAACTCTTGGTGATGTCTTTCTTCTTCCTATCTAGCTATTTTATCATTCTCCTTTTTCGTTC
This sequence comes from Artemia sp. Kazakhstan ARC1039, assembly GCA_029168905.1. NCBI lineage: Eukaryota > Metazoa > Arthropoda > Branchiopoda > Anostraca > Artemiidae > Artemia > Artemia sp. Kazakhstan ARC1039. The sequence continues at coordinate 10,142 of JAQQPU010018201.1, forward strand.
TCTGGCTATTATATCAGCCTCTTCTTTTCGTTCTCTGGCTATTCTATCAGCCTCTTCCTTTTGTTCTCTATCTATCCTTTATTTCTCTCTATCTTGTCTATCTTTCTCTCTTTCTCGTCTATCTTTTTCAATTTTGTCCATACGAGCCTGATGAAGTATTTCATTGGCTTGCCTATCTTTTTCAATTTGATCTATTCTTTCTTGTCTATCTTTCTCTCTTTGTTCCCTTTCTTTTCTATCTCTTTCGTCATCTCATTCTTTCACTTCCTTCATGAAATTTAATATTTGTTGTCTCATATCTTTTTCCCTTTCTTTTCTATCTCTCTTTCTTTTTATTCTATGGGCTTCACTCGCCCTTTTAATCTCATCTCTGTCCGACATAATTTCAAAACTTCGTTTGTCATTATTTCTTCTCAATTCCTTTTCTGAATTCCTTTGTTCCATATCTGTACTATCTCTATCCGTGTTTTCTTTTATTCGTAATTCCCCTTCATTTGGCACAGCCTCTGAGGGATTATTTTGTTTTGTTTTTTCATATATCCTTCCTAAGTTTTTTCCGTACCCCCTCATTTTACCGCGTCTACTTCTCTTTGATTATATTATCTCTTATTATATTAGTCAATCTTGGTAATTTCAAAAACTGTCACGCAAAAATTATGGTACGCAATTACTATTGTGAATTATCAGCTCCGTGTAATGAGATTGAACAATTTTTAAAATAACCGGAATGTCTAGACTTCATTAGGGAATAACAACTTCTTTCACAAAAAGCAGTTTTACGCGAGTGAATTATATCTTCGAAAAACGAATTAACAGGGGTTGGACGTCAAAATAATCAGAAAAACCACGCGAATATTCCACTAGTGAATTAGCTGGACTAAAATCAAACAGGGGAACTACCCTGCAAAAAAATCACGTATCCTCCCTGGATACTCGTATTCCAAATATAATCTCCTCCTGGGCAGATTACTCAATAGGACAGGTGCCTTCCACCTTCCTTGTCCAATATGCGCACAAATTGACAAATTCTCCTAATTTGCCGTCCTCAATGCTCTTATAACCTTCGTCACTGAATATTATATCTAAGTCCGCCACTTCACTCAATTAATAACCCAACTTTCAACGTTTTCTTATCTGTCCTTAAACCCTGTAATACTTTTAAATAGGGAGATTCCCCCACTATAGACTCAACTCATTAATTTCACGTTATTCTTTTTTATATTTGTCTAACAAGGCTATAGCCCATTATAGACCTTCTTATTAATTAATTGCGTATTTTTTTCTTTTTATATGCCACCACAATAGGCTACTTTTGTAGCCTAAATTACACTGTCTCTTCGAAAGCACGGAATTCTTTTAATTATCAGATTTACTGATAGGACCTTAACTCGCTGCCACCACTTATTGGAGTGTAAGTACCGCTGACACCACTTATTGGAGTGTAAGTACCGCTGGCACCACTTATTGGATGTGTGGGCACCGCTGCCACCAGTTATTGGATGTGTGGGCACCGCTGCCACCACTTATTGGAGGTTTATTGTGCGGCGACAACACTTTTAAAGGTAAAAATGGCGCAAATCGGTTCCAACAACCGATTTTAGTTAAATCGAAACTTGAGAGGCTTCTCTAATCACGAGAAAGGATTTGCGTAATTCTTTGGAGAAATATGCAAAACCCTTGAAATGGATTAGTTAGTACAATTCTATAACAACAGTTTGACAACTATCTCGGTTAGCGTCTCAGCTATTTATGTTTGCGATTCATATTCAAATCTTATAGTGATCAAAGATTTCATAAGAAAAAGAAAAAAATCTCCTCTATTGGTTTCCCGTAAAACGGGGAGGAGTATAAAAAATGTTCTAAAAAATCAATAAGTTAAATGAAAAACAGGAACCGGTTAGACATGTTTGGAATGGGGATATCCCCACTTGTAAAAACATTCAGAAACACCATTCCAATTCAAAATAAACCAGTGAAGTATGTATGGCTAGTTTGGCATGTTGTTTTGGCCTTTTGACTATCTAAAAAAAATGGGCGTCTCAAAATTTTGCATTTTAAGAAAATAGGGCTTGAGGAAGGATGCTAGTTGCCGACCAATTGCTTTTGATTCTTAACAGTGCAGTAAAACTTACAGTTTCCAATCGAACAAGCCTCGTTCGAAGTTTACACGTGCGCCCCTTCCATTTGAAGTACCTCTTGGAGAAAAAATATAATATACTGAAACTTTAAATGTCTTTACTATGCAAACTGCTTTGGTGTTGCCTCTGACTTAAACAAGTGAATAGGATCTTTAATTTCCTTTCTAATGAACATCCAAAATTATCCTGGGGGAATATGGGGGGGGATTAAAAACTCTTGAATACTAGACGATGGTAGGCAACATTCTACGATTAACAAAAACGTTTATCTTCCATCATTCACTTCTACTACACAACCCTCAAATAGCATCTCAACATTCCATGTAATAAATTTATTACGTAATGAGGATGTAAAAAAATCTCTTACAAAAATACTAACTCTTCCCCTCTTATTCTGTTTCCGACTAGCATGAAAAAATCAACAGTTTTTGCAATATCGAAATGTATTATTTACATTTCGACTATTAAAGCAATTATTATATTCAGAAAGAGCATAAAAAAGGGTATCTAGTGGTAGGTTCAAGTTGTTTTTCTGTTGTGGGATTTTACACGGGGGAGAAACACTTAGCATCAAAAAGGATCTAGGTAGGTTGCGACCTTGGAAAAATTTTTTGTTTTACCGATGTGATCGTAACAAGCCTATAGTCCTTTAAGATCTCGAAAGGCTCTTATGAAGGGATGAGGTCGTTGCGATAATTTGTAATTCTCATTACAATGGTAGTTTATTCTCTAAGGGTCATGGTGTGGCGACAGCGAATAATTTGCAGAAGTCAAGATTCTCATTACAATGAAGGTTTATTCTTTAAAGGGTCTTGGGGTTGCGACAATGACTAATTTGCAGAAGTTAGGATAACTTGGAAGAAAGTTTAAAAGATTTTTTTCACTCCTTAGCTCTGAATTAAACTTATAGAGCCCAAATCAACTAAAATAAAAACATACAAAGAAAAGAAAGAAATCAGAAAAACGATAAGAACGAACATAGAAAGAAATCAACTGAAATAAAAAAAAACATAGAAAGAAAAATTGTCATCTTCGTAGTCATTTTTAAATCGTCACTGAGGAATCTCTTTGAACGAGTGACAACTGACAATGATTTTTCCTCGAAAGAACAATAGCATGGACAATCAAATGTACAGAATTCAACAGAACAGAATTCCAGGATAATCAATATCCAATTCAATGTCAATACACATAATCCAATTAAAATAATGTTTGTCGAAACAACCTGGAGCATCAATGAACTAAAATCAGAAAAGAAATAAGAAGAAATTCTGGCATCTTGTAATAAATCAGTTTTGAACAGCCACTAGGGAATATCTTTAAAAAAGTGAGAAATATCAAACAGTTCATCGTAATTAACTTTAAGAAAAAAAGACTCGGCAATAGTAACCGAAACTCTTAAAAAAGCAAAATGGATAACAATAATTTCATCAAACCAACTGGGCTTTTAGGCTGATTCTATAAATATATCCATTAAATTTTATGTTACCCTTCAAAATCTACAAGCCTGAGAAAAATACCTGATTTTCAAAAAAGGAAAAAAAGTCTAAAAAATTAAAAGACGTAAACAACCATCCCACCATCAGATTCAGCATATCAGAGGTCGCTACAATGAAGACCTCAAGCTTCTCTCAACAAAAATATACTTTTGTATTTCATTTGCAAGAAGAAAAGTCGTGGATTCATATTTGCTTGTTTTATTTTTCGAGGATGATGGTATCAAACCAATGGTTTCATAATATAGGGAGAAGGCGTCTTTGAACGGAAATTAACGATTTTCAGTGACCTTTTTGAGTGGTCAAAGTGATTGTAATTGAGGGAACAGCGAAATTTCAAATTTATATATGGTGTCTGTTACGTATTTTTATCTATGACGTCATTATAATACGAGATCTATCAAATCAGTAGCTATTACATCATGAGAAATTATCAAATCAGTAAAAACGTAAGCATCGATAGCAACTTGGAGAAAGGGTTAAGGAATTTCTTGGGTCGATTCTTCTGAATTAAACTAATCACTTTCAGGATCAAAAGCTTCATTATGTAAGGTTGCCCCTACTAGCAGGGCTAATAAATTTGGTAGCGTGATACAAACTGGGGCGTTGGGTAAGAAATCGGTACTCAGAATTTAGTGACAACTGATTTTATTTACAAAAGAAGATAAAAGGAAAATATTCTAATTCTGTTTATGTTGACTATTTCCAAACCTCTTCTAGGTCTAATGATCTACTTGTTCAAATCCACCAATGTTTACTGAAAAGAAAAAGATTAAGTTAATCCTAAGCTAACGAATGTTTCAACT
>JAQQPU010018202.1:0-17762 GCA_029168905.1 Artemia sp. Kazakhstan ARC1039
ATATGATTTTATTAATAATATTTGATATTTTAATAAAGTTGGGTTTTAGTTTGCGGAAATAAGAACACCCGCGTTTAAAATACATATGATTTTATTAATAATATTTGATTTTTTTAATAAAGTTGGGTTTTAGTTTTCTGAAATAAGAACGTCCACGTTTAAAATACATCTGGTTTTATTAATAATATTTTTGATTTTCTAATAAATCTGGGTTTTAGTTTTCAGAAGTAAGAACAACCATGTTTAAAATACGTCTGATTTTATTAATAATATTTGATTTTTTTAATAAAGTTGGGTTTTAATTTTCAGAAATACGAACATCCCCGTTTAAAATACATCTGATTTTATTAATAAAGTTGGGTTTTAGTTTTCAGAAATATGAACAACTACGTTTAAAATACGCGTGATTTTATTAATAATACTTGATTTTTTTAATAAAGTTGGGTTTTAGTTTCCAAAAATATGGACACCCACGTTTAAAATACATGTGATTTATCAATAATATTTGATTTTTTAATTAAGTTGGGTTTTAGTTTTCGGAAATAAGAACACCCATGTTTAAAATACATGGGATGTTATTAATATTATTTGATTTTTTAATAAAGTTGGGTTTTAGTTTTCAGAAATAAGAACACCCACGGTTAAAATTCATGTGATTTTATTAATTATATTTTATTTTTTTTAAATAAAGTTGGGTTTTAGTTTCTAATTTCTTCAAAATAAAAGGGTTCCTCTTTTCATTTCTGAATTTTCTCAAAAAAAGTTACAGATCAGTTCTGTTTTTTCCGATGAAAATAAAAATGTTCCACTTAAGTTCTGATTTTCTCAAAGAGGTGAAGAAAATTTAAAGTTCTGTTCTAAATTTCTCGTATAAGATAGAAAAAAGTTATACTATGATCGTGAATATTCGCCATGAAGAAAAAGAGTTCCACTTTAATTCTGAGTTTTCTCAAAGAAGTGAAGAAAAGTTAAAGTTCTCTTCTGAATTTTCTCAAAGAAAAAAATAAGTTATCGACGATACCCCACCTACACTGCCGTACTTAGGGAAAAGATGCATGTCAAAAACCCGATTTTAGAGCAGCTAGGATTTTAACCCTTTCCTGGCGGGTCTCATCATATGGCTACATTTTTTTTGTCTCCTTCTGTTCCATAAAATAAACCATCATGTTCTCTCTTGATATTAGAGTTACTCGCTTCTCTTAGTTCATAACCCCTAGAATAATCATTATTCCGTTTCGAGTCATATACAATTTTTATTGGGGTGTCACCTACAGGTTCAATACACGTTTCATCCTTGGTATTATTTGGTTCATTAACTATATGATCATTGGTAGTAATAATGTTCACTTGTGCTTTATTCTCCATTAATTTATCTTTATATTCATTAGTGATATTGTCTGCCAATGCCCTTTTTATTTTTATTGTCTATTATCACATTATTTTCACAGAGGTATCAGTTCTGGCACATAGACAAGATATGATTTATGATATTAGTTCAGCAGTATGCATGTCTTCTTTTTTCCTTTGCTTTCATTCGAATGCTGACACCGAAAAGATGACGATAAGAGCTATCAACGGGTAACATGTTACCAGAACCATTAGCTAGAAGTTGCCCCTCTTCATCAACTATTATTTTTATGTTGGCATTCTCTTTGAATACTAACTTCTCTAGAAATGATACTTTCGCATATCCACCATTTGCATGATGGAAATTCTTTGGTACTCCAAAGGAACTTAACTCCTCACTGTCATGACAACGTAGGCATACATTCCCAATAAGATCTCCACTACTATTTATTTCATAGTTCAAATATATCACTTTGTCAGCATTCAAGGCAACGATGACTTTATCGCGTGTACACACTTTCCTCGAATAATTCATTTTCACTTTTTTTAAATATGATGCCAGTGTTTATCCCTCCAATGGGTGAAAATTACTGATTTACTACATGCAATAAACTAGGTAGTCTCGATAACTTACTATGGAGTACCACTGGGAAAGTCGCTTCCGATGTAAGAGCATGCATAGAGTACGATTGGTACAGCCGCAAGCTTATTTCATGACATTTTAAGATTCGTAAAAAAAGTTGAATATTTTTCTAAGTCCAAAAATTCCGTCCAAAAAAAAGGTTAGACTGGTTATAGATGACAGCACACCCGCTCAGACACACAGTCATAGTGAGAGAAACATGCAAAAAGTTAAGTTAATTTAGGTTCACTTAGAGCTGCACACCACTCTAAGTGAACCTTTATTTCTCTTCTTTAAGAAAATTCAGAAGAGAACTTGAATATTTTTGCACTTCTTTGAGAAAACTCAGAATTAAAGTGGAACTCTTTGTCTTCATGGTGAATATTGACAATCAAAGTATAACTTTTTTCTATCTTTTACGAGAAATTTAGAACAGAACTTTAATTTTTTTTCACCTCTTTGAGAAAAATCAGAACTGAAGTGGAATATTTTTGTTTTTTCTGGAGAAAAATAGAATTGATCTGTAACTTATTTCTTTTCATTGAGAAAATTCAGAAGAGAACTTGAACTTTTCTTCACTTCGTTGAGAAAACTCATAATTAAACTGGAACTTTTTATCTTCATGGTGAATATTCACAATCTAAGTATAACTCTTTTTCTATCTTCTATGGAAAAATTTAGAACAGAACTTTAAATTTTTATGTCTTTGAGAAAATTAAGGACTGAAGTGGAACCTTTTTTATTTTCTTTGGAAAAAATTAGAATTGAACTGTAACTTTTTTTCTTTTCTTTGAGAAATCTTAGAATTAAAGTGGAACTCTTTATCTTCATGGCGAGTATTTGCAATCAAAGTATAACTTTTTTATCTTTTACGATAAATTTAGAACAGAACTTTAAATTTTTTTCACCTCTTTGAGAAAAATCAGATTTGAAGTGGAACATTTTCATTTTCATCGGAAAAAATTAGAATTGATCTGTAGCTTTTTTTTGAGAAAGTTAAGAAATGAAAAGAGGAACCCTTTTGAAGAAATTTGAAATTAAAACCCAACTTTATTTAAAAAAAACAAATAGTATTAATAAAATCACATGAATTTTAAATGTGGGTGTTCTTATTTCTGTAAACTATAACCCAACTTTATTAAAAAATCAAATAATATTAATAAAATCACATATATTTTAAACGTGGGTGTTCTTATTTCCGAAAACTAAACCCCAACTTTATTAAAAAATCAAATATTATTGATAAATCACATGTATTTTAAACGTGGGTGTCCATATTTCGGAAAACTAAAACCCAACTTTATTCAAAAAAAATCAAGTATTACTAATAAAATCACATGTATTTTAAACGTCGTTATTCATATTTCTGAAAACTAAAACCAAATTTTATTAATAAAATCAGATGTATTTTAAACGGGGATGTTCGTCTTTCTGCTTAAAAAAAAATAAATATTATTAATAAAAACACATGTATTTTAAACATTTGTGTTCGTATTTCTGAAAACTAAAACCCAACTTTATTAAAATATCAAATATTATTAATAAAAACGTATGTATTTTAAACGTGGATGTTCGTATTTCTTGAAACTAAAACCCAACTTTATTAAAAAAAAATCAAATGTTATTGATAAAATCAGATGTATTTTAAACTGGGATGTTCATATTTCTGAAAACTAAAACCCAACTTTATTAGAAAAATATGCAAAAATGTACCCAATGAGGTCTTGGATCATCCACCCAAAAAAAATATTAAAGTTAATCACGGATTTCATACAACATACACCTATGAAACCTAGCTCAGAAAAATGCGAAATAGTAAACCAAGCATCCAAAATCATAGGTTTCAGACAACATACACCTACGAAAGGCTAGGAAACCTAGCTCAGAAAAGTCCGAAATAGCACACTAGACATCCCAAATCATAAGTTCCATGCAACACACACCTGCGAACGGTTAAGAAACCTAGCTAAGAAAAGTCCAAAATAGTAAGGAAAGTGCGAAATAGTAAACCAAGCACCCCAAATCATAGGTTTCAGACAACACACATCTACATACGTTAAGAAATCTAGCTTAAATGTGAATTTTTTATGCTTTAAGTATGTTTTATGTCATTCTAAGCCATGTAGAAAAAGTTGAAATAAAATTATCGTGTTAAAATAAACTTCAAAAAGTATAAGAAAAATGGAGGGACGGGTTCAAAAAGTTGGAGGGAGGGGCCCCTTGGAGGTTGGGGAGAGGGGGCCTTGGAGGTTGAGGTCCTTGGTGGCTAGGGTCATTGGTGGTTGCGGTCCTTGATGGTTCAAATCCATAACCATCTCACTAATCCTATATTGTGTACTTGTATATTATAGCGACCAAAGCCGAGAAGTAAAGCTATGTCAAGTCACATGTCTCAAACTGTTTCACCCCAAATAATCCCCTAAAATGTCAATTAATCTCTGACGTTTCCTTTGTTCTGGCAACTGTGCACAGATAAATTTTAAATTCCTATAAAGCCTATTGATTTTTCTGTCATGAATTCTTACACAATCGAAGCTCTATAAGTTCAACGTAATTCCTATCTGTATCAATTACACATCATCCTGCCTGGAAATTAACGATAATATGTTATCAAGGAATGTTCACGGAGTGAAATTGTGTCTTCCTTCTATTAGTTGTTTCACTCCCATTAGTATTTGTAGCTCTGAGATTGTCTTAGAAAAAGGCCTATGATCTTGTTATCCTCTTTGTATTCAATGAGCGTGTTGCGTCACTCCCGTTAGTATTCAATGCCCATATATGGAGTCCCGTCTGGACTGGCACTCCTTTCTCTGCTCAGGACACAACTTACATCCCCAAAGATATAATTTCTAGACCTTTCTGATAGGCTTAACAACATGGCTATATAAAAATTTTTATTGGAAGTGTTAGGGGAAATGATAGGCGTGTAGGGAGACATTTACCTTCTGATTACTTTCGACTGATAAAAAAGGCACTAGTCCTCTCAATTTCCAGTCGAATGAGCCCTTTTTGAAGTCTCTACGACAAAAATTTCTATAAAAATGTTGTATGTCCCAAGGGCATAACTGACGATCCTTGTCATGAGGGCTATGGGGGGAGGATTGTCATCCTCAAAGACATAATTTCCAGACCTTTTAACTACGTTGAACAAAATGGCCATATCGAAATGTTGATCGGAATTATTCGGGGAACTGATGGGCCCCTGGGGGGGGGGGGGGAATCTAGCTCTGATTACTTTCGACTATTAAAAAGGGCAATATCCCTCTCAATTTCCAATCGAAAGAGCACTTTTTGAAGTTTTTACGACAACACTTTCTATATGACATTATATGCCCCCCAGGGCATAACTTACAACCTTAGCCCTGAGGGCTGTGGGGAGTTGACATACCCAAAAACATGATTTCCGGACCCTTTAACTAGGTTCAACAAAATCGCTGTATCAAAATGTTGATCTGTCGCGTTTGGGGAAATGATGGATATGCGGGGAGGGGCATTCGCCCTCCGATCGCTTTTGACTATTAATAAGGGCACTAGCCCTCGCACTTCCCAATGGAATAAGTCTTTTTTGAAGTTTCTACGACAACGCTCGAAAAGACCTAATTTCCAAAACTTTCAACTACGTTGAACAAAATGTCTATCTCAAAATTTTGATTGGATGTGTTTGGGGAAATGATAGGCTTGAAAGAGGCGTTAGTTGCCCTCCAATCACTTTCGACTATTAAATAGGGCAATAGCGCTTTGAATTTGCAATCGAATGAGCCGTTTTTGAAGTTTCTACGACAACGCTTTCTATAAAACCTTATATGCCCCCAGGGCATAACTTACAACCCTTGCGCTGAGTGCTGTGGGGGGAGTATCATCCTCAAAGACATAATTTACGGAATTTTTAACTACGATGAACAAAATGGCTATCACAAAATTTTTATTGGATGTTTTTTTCCAATCCCTTGTTAGTTTTCTTCCAATCCCTTTTGACTATTAAAAAGGGAACTAGCCCTACGAAGTTTTCAAAGTTTCTATTACAACGCTCTATAAAACCTTATATTCCCCCAGCGCATAACTTACAACCCTTGCCCTGAGGGGTGTGTGTGTGGGGGGGAGGGGTGATCATCCTCAAAAACGTAATATACAGAACTTTCAACTACGTTGAAAAAAATGGCTATCTCAAAATTTTGATTGGATGTGTTTGGGGAAATGGTGGGTGTGAGAGGGAGATTAGCTGCCCTCCAATCAGTTTCGACTAGCATATTAAACAGGACACTAACCCTTTCAATTTCCAACTGAATGAGCCTTTTTTGAAGTTTCTACGACAATATTTTCTATAAAAAAACCTTTTATGCCCCCAGGCCATAACTTACAACCGTAGCCCTGAGGGCTCTGGGGGGAGTGTCCTCCTCAAAGACCTAATTTCCAGAACTTTCATCTACGTTGAACAAAATGGGTATCTCAAAATTTTGATTGGATGTGTTTGGGGAAATGGTGAGCTTGGGTGGGGGGCTAGTTGCCCTTCAATCCCTTTCGACTATTAAAAAGGGCACTAGCCCTTTCAATTTCCAATCGAATGAGCCCTTTTTGAAGTTTCTACGATAGCGCTTTCAATAAAAATCTTATATGCCCCCAGGGAATAACTTACAACCCTTGTCCTGAGGGCTCTGGGGGAGTGTCCTCCTCAAAAACATAATTACTATCTGGAAATCAACTACGCTGAACAAAATGGCTATCTCAAAATTTTGATTGGATGTGTCTGGGGAAATATTGGGCGTGGAAGGGGTGTTAGTTGCCTTGCAATTACTTTCGACTATTAAAAAGGGCACTACCCACTCCAATTTCCAATCGAATGGGTCCTTTTCGAAGTTTCTACGACAACTCCTTCGATACTCAAGTGCCCTGGTCTAAAACCAAAAAAAAAATACAATAATACATTGTGCCAACATCGTTCTTTACTTAGGCAGCGCGATTGCGCTGCCTATGATAATGCCAAGAAATCTGGCTCCATCTCCACGTAAAATACCCCTTTCCAATGAAAATATCCTCAAAACAACTTAATCCCGGTGGAAAAGTTGCTCCGGACAATGGCACAAAAAAGGGCACCCTTAAGATCCCCACGCGTAAAATTAAGTCGGCAGAGATAAAACAAGATAAGATAAGATTTATTCTTCATTAAATACACATACAATATTACATGTTATTAATCCCTCAAAGGCTCATTGGACTGTACAAAGAGGGAAGACATATACGAAAAAAGAATTACGTATTGGAATTTGGGCAAATTCTCCAATGTAAATTCCCCCTGAAAAGTTCACCCCCTGGGAACTTCCCTCCCCATGAATAATTCTCCCTGTGAAGAAATTCGCCCTCCCCCAACCGAAAAATCTATGCATACTTCCCAATAACAAATGCTATGCGTAAACAATGGACAATTTTTTTAACTTAAAGACCCTTCCCCAGGGGGCTGTGGGGGGTCTTGTTATCTCCAGAAGCATATTATTTGGCCCTTTCAACTATTTTGAATAAAATAGCTATCTCAAAATTTTGATCAGACGATTTTGGGAAAAAGGGGCGTAGGACGGAGCCTAGTTGCCCTCCAATCTTTTCGATCACTTAAAAAGGGCATTAGAACTTTTAATTTCTGTTCGAATGAGCCCCGTCTCGATATTCTAGAACTGCTGGGTTGATATGATCACCCCTGAGAAAACAATTAAATCAACACGCATCCGTGATCATTCATCTGCTAAAAAAAATATATAAAATTCTGCATTTTTGTAGATAAGAACTTAAAACCTCTGCAATAGGATTATCTGATACGCTGATTTTGATGGGGTGATTTTAATTAAGATTCTTTGACTTTTAGAGGGTGCTTACCCCCCTTTCCGAAAATCAGGCAAATTTTCAGAGGCTTGTAGCCTTTAATGGGTAACACTTAATGAAAATCTATATATTTGGAATCAACATAATAAGCCAATTATCTTGAGATATCTGTTTGAATCAAAATTCCGTTTTTTAAAGTTTCGGTTGCTATTGAGCCGCGTCGCTCCTTACTTACAGTTCGTTACCATGAACCTTTTTGATTTCTCATAATATCCATAAAATAAAAAGAAATAACCATCAAAACCAAGATCAGGCCTACCCCTCTTAGTTTCTACTCATTTTGAGTTTGAATCGGTTATTTATTGTAATTTCTGTTCGTTTTGGGTTTCGCTTATTTATTGGTGATGACTTATGGTAGTTTAAGATTCAAAAATTATTTAAATTTATTTCTGCTCATCTTTGGTTTAATATAGCTCTTTACTTTTCTTGGAAAAAGTTCTTTAGTGGAAAGTTTTATGTAGTTAATATCTGTTTGTAATTAATTGAAATAGTCTTTTTAATTGGTTAAGAAAAGAATATTTCAAATCTTTTTTTTCTCTGTAAGGATCCAGATTTTGGCTTACTATTTATACGTTGGAAAAAACACTTGCAAGTTTTTTTTAATAACATACACCTTTTTGAAAATCTGGGCACACGTAGCATATTGTGCTTCAGTTTCACACCTCAACTTTCCCTGAAAATAAAACTTAATGCCGTATTTTGTTCCTAAGACATTGTATTTATGCTATTTTAACACCCTGAATGAACTTAACCCTTTTGATTTAGTTCAATGGTAAGAGCAGAAGTAGTAAAATTAATACCCCTGAAAGTTTCAACTTAAAACCCTCAGTCGTTCTTGAAATATGACTGAGACGCTTTATTGACAACCAACATGCACTTTTGATTTGGTTTTAAAGACTGAAACTTTCTACTGTATACCCTATCCCAGTCTTAAGATATCCCGCATTGATATATTGACAACCTGGTCTTTTTTGACAACCTGGGTGCATTTACGATTTAGTTTCTGAGATATTGCTGATAAGCCCTTTTGATAGCCTACATGCAAACATTGTGTTTTGATTTTGTCCAACGTTCCTCTCAGCAGTCTCTGAAAGTTCAAAATTAATACCACTTGCTTTACAAATAGTAGCACTATTAGTAGTGGCAGTAGCAGTACTACTACTACTTTTATTAGTAGTATGCACATAGGGCATTTCATTAATTCAACACACCCCTCAACAAGCCCTAAAAATTTCAACCTAATACTCTAAGCCGTTCCTGAGATACTACTGATACGTTCTTTTGATAACATGCATTCATGTAACGTGTTAAAGTTAATTCAACATTCCCCTCAACATTTCTTGAAAATGTCTCGGAAATACTCTTAGCCTTTGTAGTAGTAGAAATAACAGTAGGAGTGTGCATTGGGCTGGTTCAACAGTATAGAAGCAGTAGAAATAACAGTAGGAGTGTGCATTGGGCTGGTTCAACAATTCCCTCGACATGTAGTGAACGTCTTAAATTAATACTCTAAGCTGTTCCTTGTAGCTGCCACACCCTTTTAATAACCTGAATTGACATAGTGCCTTTCAATTTAGTTCAGCATCCCTTGAAAGTTTCACCGTAATACCCTTATCTTCAGTAGTAGCAGTAGAAGTAACAGCATTAGTAGTTATAGCAGCATGCAGATAGTGCCTTTTGGTTAGTTCAACATCCCTCTCAACACGCCCTGAAAGTTTCAACTTAATGCTCTAAATTGTTCTTGACAAATTGCTCGTACGTCTTTTCGGCAACCTTAACGCACATAGTGCGTTTGATTTAGATTAACATCACCCTACATATTTCCTGTAAGTTTCACCTTAATACCCTTAGCCTCAGTGGAAGAAGTAGTCCTAGCAGTAGTAATACTAGCAACAGTGTTAACGTGCGCATAGTATTTTTGGTTAGTTCAACATCCCCCTCACCATACCCTAAAAGTTTCGACTTCTCTAAGCCATTCCTAAATTATTGCTTATATACCCTTTTAATAGTCTGCATGCACTTTTGACTGTTTCGGTTAAGTTGAAACTCGCCAAAACATTTCCTGAAAATTTCTCCTTAATACCATTAGCCTCATTAGTAGCAACAATAGTATACACGTAGTGTCATTTTTTCAAAATCCTCCCCAACCTACCCGGTAAGTTTCAAATTAATGATCTAAGTCGTTCCTGAGATATTTCTGGTACACCCTTTTGTCAATCTACATACTCATAATGTGTTTTGATTTAGTTCCACATCCGCCTAAACATTTTGTGAAAGCTTCACTGTAATACCCTTAGCATCAGAAACAGCAGTAATTGCAGTAGTAGTAGCATTGGTAGCAGTATGCGCATAGCACCTTTTGTTTTTTCAATATTCCCTCAACACGCACTGAAAGTTTCGATTTAATACCGTAATCAGTTCCTGTGACATTGCTGATACATCCTTTGGAAAACGTACATGCACATAGTGTTTGTTTTGGCTCAACATACCCTAAAATTTTCATCTTAATGCCCTTAGCTTTAGTAGTAGCAGTATTAATAGTAGTAAAAGCAGTAATAGCATCAGCAGTACCAATAGTAGTAGTAGAAGGTGTAACATGTTAATATTGCCTTTCGGTTAGCTCAACGTCCCCCACAACAAGCCCTGTAAATTTCAACCCCATACTCCAAGCCACAGATACAACTAATACGCTCTTTTGACAACCTGCATGAATACAGTGTGTTTTGATTTTATTGAACTTTTCCCTCAATATTTCCTAAAATTTCTACCTTCATACCCTTAACCTTAGTGATAGTAAGATTAAGAGCAGTAGCTGTAGTACTAGCAGCATTTGTAGTATGCACATATTACGCTTTGGTCACTTTAACATCCCTTTCATCATGCCCTGGAAAATTCAACTTAATACCCTTAGCCGTCCCTTAGATATTGCTGATGCGCCCTATTAACCACATGTTTGCCCGTATTGTTTTCAAGTTAGTTCAACTTTCACCTTAGCATTTCCTGAAATTTTCACCTTAATACCCTTAGCCTTAGTATTAGTCTCAATGAAAATAGTAGTGGTTGTAGTAGTAGTAGTGTGCATACAATGCCGTATCGTCAATTGGTCATTCCCCTCGTCTTTCCCTGAAAGTTGAAACTGAGTACCCTAAGCCATTCATGAGATAAGTTCTTTTGACAACCTGCATGCACAGTGTGGTTTGATCTAGTTCAACTTTCCCGTCAATATTCCCTAAAATTTTACCTTCATACCTTTAGCCTTACCTTCAAACAGTTCGTGGTAACGAACTGTAAGTGAGGAGCGACCCGGCTCAATGGTAACCGAAACTCTAGAAAACGGGATTTTGATATCAATAGATACATTGGAGTTTACGGAGTTTATATGGGAGGATCTTTCCACGAAGGAAGTTTTCATGGGGGAAGAGACATTGCTATGAAGGGGATGCCGGATTTCCCAGCATTGTTTAAAAAAGAGATCAGAAATTAAATAAAATAAAAAACAAGTTTTTCAACTGAAAGTAAGGAGTAACATCAAAACTTAAAACGAACAGAAAATATTACGTATATGATTGGGTTCACCCCCTTGTCAATACCTCGCTCTTTAAGCCAAAGATTTTTTAGTACTTTCATAAGAGCTATTTATTCTAATTAACGGCCTTTGTGATTAAGCGGTCATTTTTAAAGAATTGGAACAAAATTCGAACTTTAGCTTAAAGAGCAAGGTATTGACTAGAGGGCGAACCCCCTAATATACGTATTAAAAATATATGAATATAGAAGTTCGTTACGTAAATTACGTATATTTATTATAATAAAAACGTTCGTAAATAAAATTAAACAAGTTTCGAGAAAGCCATTTAACCAAATAAAAGTAAAATTAATATGCAAATTTTGTTTTGATTATGGTGAGTCAAAATCAAAACCTGCATTAATTCAAAAACGTTCAAAAATTAAATGAAAAAAACAAGTTTTTTTAACTGAAAGTAAGGAACGACGTTAAAACTTAAAACGAACAGAAATTATTCCGTATATGAAAGGGGCTGTCCCCTCCTCAACACATCGCTCTTTACGCTAAAGTTTGACTTTATCACAACTCCATTTTTTTTTAAATAAAAAACTTTAGCGTAAAAAGCGAGGCGTTGAGGAGGGGACAGCCCCTTTCATATACGGAATAATTTCTGTTCGTTTTAAGTTTTAACGTTGTTCCTTACTTTCAGTTAAAAAAACTTTTTTTTATTTTTATTTAATTAATAGTAGGAGTCATAATAGTTATAGTAGGAGTAGCAGCAAAAGTTGCGTTAGTAGAAGAAGAAGTAGTATGCAAAAAAATACCTTTTGGACAGTTGAACATCCCCTCGTCGTGTCATGAAAGTTTCAACTTCATACATTATGCTGTTCCAAGGATATTGCCATTGTACCCTTTGGACAATCGGTATGCACACAGTGTGCTTTGATTTAATTCAAATTCTCCCTCAACATTTCCTGAAACTTTTACGTTAATAGCCTAAGCATTTGTAGCAGTCACAATATAAATAGCAGTTGAAGTAGCAGTAGAAGTGGTGGTAGGAGTAATAGTGGTAGAAGTAGTGTGTACATATTTCCTTCTGGTCGATTGACCGTCCATCATTCCCTCATTCCCTGAGAGTTCCAAGTTAATACTCTACGTCACCGCTTTTAACACCCCGCATACACATAGTGTTTTTTTATTTAGTTCAATACTCCCTTTAACATTACTTGAGGGCGTCACCTGAATGCTCTTGGCTTTTTTTTACTCAACGGGTCAAACACCCCCCCCCCCTTTCCTGAAAACAAATACTAAATATAAACAGTGGGCGAATTGCATAACGTATAGCCCTTGCCCCAAGTGCGTGGGAGGTTGTCATCCCCAAAGGCATAGTTATTGGATCTATCAATTATGCTGAACAAGATGGCTATCTCAAAAGTTTGATCAGATGTTTTATGGGGAAAATGTACGTGGGAGGGAGGCTGGTTGCCCTCCAATCAATTTTTACTTGTAAAACGGGACTAGAACTTTCAATTTCTAATCGAATAATCCCTTTTTAAGTTTCTACCCCAACTTCCATACGAAATGCCTTGGTTAAAAAAAAGCATTGTTCCCACTGTGCTCTTTACTTAGGTAGTTGTTGTTGCGCTGCCTATGATTTCTGTCTTGCTAGAACAGTTTTTTGTTTTTGCGTCAGTTGCTGTCGTATTTGTTTTCTTTTATCTCCCTTTTACATTTTTTGACAATTAGTGACAACTATTTTCATTTACACTAAGTACTTTTAATGGGAATTTGTTTATTTCGGTACAAACAATGAATCATGAACAAACACATGAACTGCACCATAGTGAGCTTTAAGCACTAATACAAGCACAAAAAGTTTATATCAATCATTGCATATCAATTGATATTGTGAATCAATTCTGTGATTTCAACTATGATGTCGTAAACAGATTTGGAACTACGGAGGGTTTCAATCCATTCTTCGCTGACAGTAACGTTGTGCAAGAACAGTCCATTGTAAAGCATTATCGCATCTGGATCTTCATATGGACATTGAAGTAAACGGTT
Organism: Artemia sp. Kazakhstan ARC1039; assembly: GCA_029168905.1. Taxonomy (NCBI): domain Eukaryota; kingdom Metazoa; phylum Arthropoda; class Branchiopoda; order Anostraca; family Artemiidae; genus Artemia; species Artemia sp. Kazakhstan ARC1039. The sequence continues at coordinate 13,410 of JAQQPU010018202.1, forward strand.
AAAATATGTTGTCAGAAGAAATACGATTTGTAATTCTGAATAGCTGTTAACCAAGCTTTTATCGTATTTATCAACAGATACACTGACATTACATAGGTCTTCGAGTCGTCTCCTTCCAATAAGACAATCATTTTCATTCAATTCAGGCCATAGAGATTTACCACCAGCTATGACAAGCATTGAGACCAATGCATCAATCTGATTATAACTGACTTTACAGCGTTTGCGCCAGTATAATATCGAACAAACAAATAGCTGAATTTTTCTGGGAAGTGCATCAACGACGTTTAATTCATTTCTGTTTAAGTGTAAAACCTTGCTAAAAAATTCCTGTCGACTTTTTACTGGCAACTCTGGAATTTCCTTTAAATTAGGAACATTTTCGCCCTCTTCTTCGTAAAACTGCATTATCATATCCTTGATTTCTTCTTCCTCTCTTACTTGTACAATAATTTCTGCACATTTATGACCCTTTTTCATTATTGATATAGTAGGATAATCGAGGCTCAAGATGACAGCTGCAAAACCCCTGAGTATATCTAACGCTGCCAATAACGAACATGGCTCTTCCTTCTTTTCAACTTGTGCCACATACAAGAACTCATGCTTGAGAGCAATCCTAAGAGCCCAAGGAGGGAGCCAGTATTGTCGACTAGCAGTCACAAACCACTGGGGCAGTACTTTCTCCCCTTTTGAATGAACCAGGAAAAGATGGTCAGTTTCATCAATAATATTTTTAAGGAGGGATGCTTCAACTGGAATTTTCTTCCTATAATACCCAAGGAGCTTTGTTATATTGTCCTGTTTTTCTTCGTCTACGGTAGATCGTATCTATAATCAATAAAGCAAATGAATAAACAAATAAATAAAAGGAGTAATGAATCCGAAGAGTTAGAATACGGAAAAAAGAGCAAAAATACAAAAAATACAAAAAGTAATACCAAGGTATATCTTTTACTCTTTCTAAAGAGCCGTTGATTCCAAGTAGCTTAGAAACAGAAAAAAAATGTTGATTATCAGTTGTTTTTCTTTCTCAACCAAGAGAGGTCCACTTCAACCGCAACTATACACCACATAAATACGCTGTCTGACGATGTAAGCATGGGCTACCGCAAGAACCCTGACATAAAAAAAAAATGTCCGGGGGAGTTCCTTTATGGACTTGTCAAAAAGAAAAACCGAAACAGTTGGAGTATATTCTTGCGTCAAAAAATCTTAATTTTCTGTGGTTTCAACCTTTCTAGCATGAGAATCCACCCTCCCTAAGGATTTACAAACAAACGCAGGTAGTACTCTAAATGCTGTTTCGTATTTTCAACCCCTCTCACAGTAACAACATTTCGACAACCCTCTCCAAAGCATTGGGCTTTTGTGCGTCTATGATTCTAAGGATTAATAAATTTAAATTAACTACGTAAAATGCAGATAGAAAACTGAACTCTTGAGCGTGTTCAGCATAGAGCTAATATACTACACGGTCATGCACAGTTCACAGTGGTCACATGTTTGGAACCCCCTCCCAACTTAGATGGGTGAAAAATTGAATCCGTTACAGTTTTTCTTTTTTATGTAATAGCAAAAAAAAGCTAAAAAGAATGTTTCCATATTTGAACCTCAGCCCCTCCCCCTTATTACTCTAGTTTCCCTTCAAAAAAAAAAATTGTGGGTAAATCTCGACAATGTCACAGAGAAAATGATGATGAGTATTGAGCCTTGAATAGTCAAGAACCGAAAATTGAGCTCAGTACATTTTAAAGTGAGCAATCGGTAAAACATGGTTCATAGTCACGCATAGAATAGTCAAAGGAATTTTTCTGGACTACAGGGAAAATTGGACATTCATCTAAACTAAAAACAAACAAATAAATGTCAAAGAAAAGGGAAACTGAACATATTTAAGTGCTTTGAATTTACATATCTAATAGTTAAAAAGGGTCTGTTAATTTCATAGGTCCTTTTTATAAAAGCTTGACAGTGCCGCGAATCAGGTATGTCCGCACGAGATTGTTTAGGTGACGCTTGGGCAGCAAAGGGCATAAGTAACGGAAAAAAGTAAATAGCATAAAAGATGTTAAGAAATTAAAATGTTCAATATTTTAGGGAGGGGCAAGTGTTCAAAAAACCTCTTGCTCAAAATTCTAATAGGCAGATCTCAGGTTGGTTTCTTAAAAGAAAAATTAAAAAATGAAAAAAAAAATCTGGTTTAAGCAAAGAGCGAAGATGAAATTTTTCGGTAAAAATCTAAAAGAATAGAAATGATTGCTTCGCAGGTTATGCAACATATATATGTCGCATTGGTTCAAGTAAACTTACTTGTGATATTTTCATAAACTTATGGAGTTCTGGAAAAACTAATGTTTTACTGAAAACACAAAACTGACAAATCAGAACACATTAGGAGCGGAAAAGTCCTCGGTTGCCCTGCATAAAATAAAAGACTAATTTATTCGGCTCTCGATAGTGTTTTATCGACCATGGAATCAGTAAATTTTAGTATACAATTTCAATTCTCTCAAAATCTCAAGTAAAATTCGATTTTATAGAAACGCTAGAATTCCACAAATTTAGGGAAATATCATCAATTAGTTTATTTGAACCAATATTTCAGAACACGCGGATATATTCAAGAGCTTTAAAATGGACCATTAAGGATCGCTCTACTGCGTTGCAGTAGCCCTTAAATTTCTGCTAGTCAGCCAATGATTTATACAGCTTACTGGGGAGGGGGAGGGAGAGTATATAAGAGAGAAAATTTTAAAACTCAGGTGAAAGTTTTATGATCGTAGAGATTGTTAGGAGACCCTTTCCATGCTTCTTAGCCTTTCCACTTCAGATATGGCACCAAAAAGTACCATTTCAGTTCCATGTGGCAGTTTTTGGCGGCATTATCAAAACAAATATAAAAACATGTGAACATACAAAATTTGCTTTTAAACTATACCTTAAACAGCTTTTTATGATGTTGGAGTAGCCTGCAACTTCTGTTAGTCAGCATACGGACGACTTGTGAAAAATATTAAGGGGGCTGTGAGGAGGGATTGTATGCCTCAGGTTTTAGACCATGGAGATTATAATGATACCCTTTGCATGCTTCTCATCCATTCCATTCCAGAAATAGAACGCAGAGTGCCCTCTTTGGAAGTCATGTGGCAGTTAGTGACGACTTGATCAAAACGAATTTATAAAAAAAAAAGCAAGTAGAAATAAAATTGGCGTTCAAATAAGCCCTTAAACAGCTCTTTCAAACAGCTGTCAGAATTAAAGAGTGACAGTACAAATTATATCGAACGTCAATTTTCCTGTCGACGAAGAGGGTTTTCCCCACTCTATTTTCTCAAGTTTGACTAGCACTTTTCTGGAAGCTTTTTACAGAAAAATTCACAAATGCTTTTATTTGTATCTACACAGTACAACTTAAATCGAACATCAATTTTCCAGTCATCTAGAATATCATAGTGATTTTGTTCTTGTTTTTCATCGATATCTTGACAAATTAAAGCCCACTCTTAAAAATATATATAGTTTTCAATAAAACACAAATGACACAATAGACTTTAGAAGATTTACGATTAGAGGAGGGGGGAGTATTCAAACTCTTGTTTGTAGTAATTTCGATTCGTTTTAAGTTTGAATTGAGTACTCTTTTAATTTTTACTCGTTTGACAATATAGTTATTCATCAATATCAATACCTATTTCTCTCACTTTTGATGAGATTACTTGTTTTGATTTCTATTTGTCCTGGGTTTTAGTTATTCTTTGACAGTAATAACCAGTCGTTTTAACATTTAGTTATTATAGGACTTTATTTCTGCTCGTCTTCAGTTTTAATATGGCTCTTTACTTTTCATTGAAAGGCTTCTTTTACGGAAAGTTTTTTTTTATTAATACCAAGAAATGATGCGACTTTCTCTGTTATGGATATTTAATCATTGTTGTTGACAAACCTGAATAACTAACTAAACTAAAACTAACAACAACTAACCGCAGCACCAAGCCGCCTGAGGCCAACACAGCTACGCATGCTCCTCCTCCGTCCCAATCTATTCAAAGTCTCCCTTTTTACACCCGCCCATGAAGTTCCCATTTCCTTTAAATTTTGCTTTATGACGTCCTCCCACCCCAGACGAGGACGACCTGCTTTCCGTTTAGCCCTAGACGGTTGGCCGAAAAACAATCTTCGGCAATCTGTCATCCTTCATCCGCACAACGTGCCCTAGCCACCTCAACCTTTCTTTCATTATAGCCCTAGAGAGCGGTATTGAACCACATTTTTCGTATAGCCTATTGTTTGAAATACGGTCAGTCAGCCGGGTACCCAGAACAATCCTTAAGCAATTTCTCTGGAAAACAT
>JAQQPU010018203.1:0-17762 GCA_029168905.1 Artemia sp. Kazakhstan ARC1039
GTGTGTCTGGGCGGGTGTTTGCTTATTCCAAATGCATGTCTTTCTCGATTTCTGTGGCTGAATCTACATATTTGTATGTGTTTTTGTCTCTCTCAATCTTTTTTACCTGTGTGTCTGGGCGGGTGTTTGCTTATTCTAAATGCATGTCTTTCTCGGTTTGTGTGTCTGAATCTACGTATTTGTATGTGTTTTCGTTTCTCTCACTCTTTTTGCCTGTGTGTCTGGGCGGGTGTTTGCATATTCCAAATGCATGTCTTTCTCGATTTGTGTGTCTGAATCTACGTATTTGTATGTGTTTTTGTCTCTCTCACTCTTTGTTCCTGCGTGTCTGAGCGGGTGTTTGCATATTCCAAATGCATGTCTTTCTCGATTTGTGCGTCTGAATCTACGTATTTGTATGCGTTTTTGTCTCTTTCACTCTTTTTGCCTGTGTGTCTGGGCGGGTGTTTGCTTATTCCAAATGCATGTCTTTCTCGGTTTCTCTGTCTGAATCTACGAATTTTTATGTGTTTTTGTCTCTCTCACTCTTTTTGCCTCTGTGTCTGGGCGGGTGTTTGCTTATTCCAAACGCATGTCTTTCTCGGTTTGTGTGTCTAAATCTACATTTGTATGTATTTTGTCTCTTACTCTTTCTGCCTGTCTGTTTTATTTTAAAAAAATAAAAAAACAGATGAATAATTTCGAAATAAAAAAAACAGTTAAAAAAAATAGTTTGTTTTTGATGAGAAAATGTTGAATGAGAGCCATCAGTCTTCATTAATAGGAGTATGGGTATGCACAAGAATATATTTTATAATTTAAATCAAAATTGTCATTCTATTTTTCTGATATGATTTAGAGATGTAAAAAAAGTTGAATAATTTCGAAGTAAAAAAAAAATTGAGCTAAAAAAAATAGTTTGTTTTTCGTGAAAAAATATTGAATGAGAACCATCAGTCCTCATCAATAGGAGTATGGGTATGCACAAGAATAAGTTTTAAATTTTAAATCAAAAGTGTCGTTCTATTTTTCTGATATGATTTAGAGATGTAAAAAAAGTTGAATAATTTCGAAGTCCAAAAATATTTAGTTAAAAAAAATATTTTGTATTTCATGAAAAAATATTGAATGGGAACCATCAGTCTTCATCAATAGGAGTATGGGTATGCACAAGAATATGTATTAAAATTTAAATCAAAAGTGTCATTCTGTTTTTCTGATATAATTAGAGATGTAAAGAAATTGAAAAAATACCATGTTAAAAAAATAATAAAAAAAATTTGAATAATTTCGAAGTCTGAAAAAAAAATTAGTTTAAAAAAATAGTTTGTTTTTCTTGAAAAAATATTGAATTAGAACCATCAGGCCTCATCAATAGAAGTATGGGTATGCACAAGAATATGTTTTAAAATTTAAATCAAAAGTGTCATTCTATTTTTCTGATATGATTTAGAGATGTAAAAAAAAGTTGAATAATTTCGAAGTCCAGAAAAAATTTAGTTAAAAAAATAGTTTGTTTATCATGAAAAAATACTGAATGAGAACCATCAGTCCTCATCAATAGGAGTATGGGTATGCACAAGAATATGTTTTAAAATTTAAATCAAAAGTGTCATTCTATTTTCCTGATATGATTTAGAGATGTAAACAAAAGCTGAAAAAAATACCATGTTAAAAAAATTGAATTATTTCGAAGTAAAAAAAAATTTAGTTAAAAAAATCGTTTGTTTTTCATGAAAAAATATTGAATGAGAACCATTAGTCCTCATTAATAGGAGCATAAGTATGCACAAGAATATGTTTTAAAATTTAAATCAAAAGTGTCATTCTATTTTTCTGATATGATTTAGAGATGTAAAAAAAAGTTGAAAAAATATATCATGTTAAAAAAATAAATAAAAAAAGTTAAAAAAAACTTCAATTTTTTTTAAAAAAATGATAAAAAAAAGTCGGAGGGGAGGGGGGCTCCCCTTGTAGTTTGGGGATAGGGGACCTTTGGGGGTTGAGGTCCCTGGTGGTTAGGGTCATTGGTGCTTATGATCCTTGACAGTTCATGCTCATATACACCTTACTACTTGATTTGTAAGGATTTCTGTGGATTGTTCTGAATTTCTTTATTTCTTGCCATCTAAATCTCTTTTAGTATCACATTTTTAGTATACTATAACGTTAGACTCTATTTTAAATTGACAACAGTGTTCAAACGCCACTTGTGTATTATACAGAACACATCGAAGAAGCAAAGCTAGGTCAAGTCACAAGACCATTTTATCATTGTTAACCATTTTCATAGATTGATGGTATTAAAAATTTATAATAAATAAGCTATGAGTTAACAACCCCGAGGGGTTACCTTAACTGCTAATCAGTTTAACCCCTTTTCTCCACCTTCATACGATCCGATCACTAATTAGGACCATTCACACCCCTATTATTTAATCACAAATTAATATCGTTCATACAGTCCAATTCGCAAATGCTATACCCTTTTTCGCAAATAGGGTTAGCTTTTACGCAAAATGATATAAAGCCAATCAAGCCATTGAATACCTTGTACCAATGTCTCTTGTAGGCGTCAAATCTATTACGTACCTGAGGATATTCTTTGTATTGTTGATGCATTCCATTCCTCATTCTTTAATTACCCGTGACACATGCTTAACCAACGGAATACCTTTTCACAAGTACCTTTTCGCAAAAAAAATTCACAAATAGAGTTATTTTTACGCAAACGGTACAATTTTCAATTTAAAACCATTCTAACTATAGCATTCCATTCCTCATTCTTTAATTCTCCGTGACGCATTCTTAACCATCGGAAGTTTAATTTGGTTCTTGAACTTAAAAGTAATTACCCTTTTCAAAAACATTAGTTGTTCTATTAATGAACCCGTGAAACGAAACCAGTCTGATTTTATTACACAATCTTGCTCCTAGTTCCAAAACGTGTTTGATCGCTTTGCTTGGAAAGGTACTAAGGAACGTGCTGCAAGCAAATAGCATGGTAAGGAACATAAGCCCGTAGAATCCATACGACATTGCAATAGGATACTCACTCTCTTTGAAAAGGTGTAGAGCTTATATAGAAATGTTTTCCTATAGCTTCTATAGAATCCATACGATGCATTCTACTGATACTTTTTAGATTTAGAGATGCTGTTGTTAAAGTTTCAAGAGAAGAACAATATGGTTTTAAGAGGGGTAGAAAACGCGCCGATCCAAATTTTCAGTCTTAGATTAATAATTGAGAAGTGCTTTAGTCATCAAAGGCCTTTAGTCCTCAGTCTTATAGATTATGAGCAAGCGATTGATTCAGCTGATAGAAAAGTTTTAGTGAACGTTTTATCCTTTTATGGTATACCAGAAGGAATTAGTGTTATGTACGGGAATAATACTGCTGGAGTTTCGTATTGAAACCGCAGGAAATAAGGTTAGCAACTGGTTTCGTATTAAATCAATGGTTAAACAAGGTTGCGTTCTATCCCCGTTTACAAGAATCCTTTTGATAGACTTTGTCCTAAGAAGCGCAGCAAAGGCAATAGGAAAACACGGAATTAAATTGGGAAGTAAAACTTTCCTGAACTTCAATTATGCTGATCATTTAAGCATCCTAGATGAAAATATTCGCAAGATTAATGAATTTTTAGAGGTTTTACGAGTTCAGGGTGCAAGAATATGTTCAAAAGTTAATGTCAAGAAGACTAAGTCACAAAGACTAGGAATAAGTGAAGGTGAAGAGGTGACGTTGGGTAACGAGAGGATTGAACAAGTGGACAGTTTCACTTATCTAGGTAGTATTATTAGTAAACCGGGTGCAATGAAGATGTAAAAAGTAGAATAGCTAAGGCCCAGGGTGTTTTTTTTCACAGTTGAAAAAAGTTTAAAAGAATAGGAAGATAAATCTGCGAACCAAGATTAGAATATTGGAAGCTATAGTGATGACTATAGTGGTCTATGGTTAAATGACTATGGTTAAATGACTATGGTTAAAAAGCGTAGGCACTCCGAAAAACGGAAGAGGAGTTGCTAGATGTTTGCCATAGAAATTACCTATGGATTGTTTTAGGTACAGCTACAACGAGAGAAATGATGGGAGCGCTACGACAAGTTTTGAGGATGAATGATGATAGATTGTCCTTGTCGGCCAATCGCCTAGGACTAAACCAAAAGTGGGTCATCCCTGAATGGGGTGGAAGGATGCCGTAAGGAAAGATTTAAGTGAAATAGCAAATTCTTGGGAGGTTTTAAAGAGAGGAGCCTAGAATAGATTGGGATGGAGGAGGATCGTGCGTAGGTGTGTTGGTGCCAGGCGGCTTGGTGCTGCAGTGAGTTGTTATTAGCATAGTTAATTTTCAGTTAAATTTGACAATGCTTTTTCTTCATAAAAATTCAAACATAAGCAAACTGCTGTTTCCTAAGGACAACTGCAACTTCAAAAGAAAACTTCATCTTTCTAAGTTGTTTGGCACCATATCTTTTTGAGCAAACACGCTCCTTCACTTTTTCATTCGCGCTCCTTTTTTTTAAATTTAGCACTCATTACTACCTGAAACTTGATATCGTGGTCATTTTAATTAAAGATTGGATATCCAATTTATCATCATTTTTTAAGATAAATATGGTTGTTTAAGATTCCACTTAACCAATTCAGAAAATCAGATATTGTTTTTATTAATATCTGTTTATCAAATTTTTGTATAAGAAATTGTACTAATTTTCTGCCATCAACATGAGGCTAAAAAAAAGTAGATTATTCTCGAATGGTATGGAAAGAGATCATAAAAAACATTAAAGGACGTTAAAACTTCATCAGAGAAGGCAAAAAAGCGAGAGCTTTATATGGATTGGCGTGGAGGAGGAGCGTCCTCAGCTGTGTTGGCTTCAGGCAGCTTGGTACTGCAATGGATTCCAATAGTAATAAAAATAAATAGTAATGAAAAGCAATAACCGTATTGGTTTGAATTACTAGTTTCAATGTACTTATACTATTTTACGTGCTTCAGCTAAGAAACGAATATCTACCAAAAGATAATCAAATTCAGAATTTTTTTTCTGCTTCTTCTGCTTTGAAGGATTACGGTCATTATTTGAAGTTGGATAAGGATCATAACAGTAAGTTTAGCAAGCAGGAACTGCTCAAGTAAGTTTTTTATTTCCATGGAAAGATTATATAAAATATTAGCCAAAGATCTAGTACACAAAAAATAGAAAGAAACTGTTGAAGAAGAAGAAGAAAATAATAATTGAATCATGATAGTCGTCAGTCATCTGTTATCATCCTGTATCACGACTAAAATATACCTATTTATGTTTCAGTTATACGAGGAGACCATTCCCAGAACCTTTCATGCTGCCCAGAATACGTTTTGCTTCATTTCATGTTAGGAACCACTTTTGACAAAAGGTTACAAAACTATGCTTGGGTTAATTTTTTTGTAATACCCTGTATTCTGTAAGCTGCCTTAGTCCTAACTATTTTATAGTTTATAAAGTAATTATAACAAAATTTCGAAATTTTACAAGATTTATGTTGTATCCAAGAAACTTAGACCTTTAGATGAAATAAAAATCGTGAAGTATCTAGGACATTTGATTAATAAAATTTTATCAAATGGATAAATCTTAGGCCTATTTACTCCTGAAACAATTTACTCCTGAAAACTCAGTGGGTGGGAGAACACGAAGGAAAAGCTCGATTTTCTAAAATTTTTCTGTTGGTTCTTTCAAAAATAAGATGTCTTTAGGGCTTTAAGACATTTTCATCAGTTTTGCCACGTTGAACTATACAAATAATAGGCGAATTTCTTAAACTGACAGTGCTGCTCGTCCGTAAAAATCCCAACATAAACAATCAGTTGATTCCTAAGAACACCTTTACCTTCAAAGGAAAGCTACACCTTCTTAAGGCATTTGGCTCCACACGTTTTAGCTTATTTTTTGCTGATTTTTCATCTGCGTTCCTGTTTTTTAATTTGGCACACGCTATTACTAAAACTGTACAGTTGTGTTCCAGAATTTTCCTAATTTTTAAGATAAATATGGTTATTTAAGTTTCCACTTAACCAGTGAGAACAATTAGGTCTCATTTTCACTGTTCTAGGTATTTTAATGTGGCATTCCGACCAAAACTTAAGAATTTTAATGCATAAGGTCCCCCTCCAGGATGACATAAGCAAGAAAAAACTCTTTTCTTCCTCTTAAAACACTATTTTCATCATTTTCAGATATTTTTAGAAAGTATACCGATAGTTCCGAAAACAATGTCATAGAGTAAAGCAAATTAGAGCACAGAATTCGCATGGCAAATTTTCATTAGATATATATATTTTGCAAATGGAATCAGGATTCAGTTATTCTTCACAGGAAATGGAACAATAACCATCGAGATTTTTATGGTAAACAAGCTCATCATTCTTTCATTTATGCTTCTGGCCAGATTCTCCCTTCCATCTTGAGTGTTATTTGTGTTTATGTGTTCTTTCTGTGTGTAACCGTAAGTAAATCTATTTTCTTGAAAAAAATCTCTTGAAGTTCCTCCCTTTTTACGTTTCTGTTGCCGTAAAGTTGAACAAACTTATATTTTGTTATATACAAGAAAGCAATTTTCTTATGTTAAAGAACCCGTTGTTCAACCGTAACCACTACAATAATCCATAAAAAAGGGCTAGTTCGAAAGAAAAACGGAAGGGGAATTTTTTGTCTGAAAGCGCCTTGACCCTTAAATGATTTTGCTGGCTTGTGCGCAAGAATAGGTTTTGAGAAGGGGTTAACTTGACAAAAAAGCGGTTGAATTCCATTAGAAATTTGCAAAATTAAAGCAAAACCACTGACTTTGAGATCTTGGGATGGAAGTTGGGCCAAAAACCTCCTTTCTTACTTAGGTGCCTCTTTCTACGGTATAATAGCTTGAATATGCATATATTTTTTCCTTCTTTTAATATTTCCTTCTTTTTTTAATATTTCCTTCTTTCTTTAGCAAAGAAGGATATTATTCTTTTTACCTTTGAAAGACAATCTTCAGACATATATTGTTGAAGTAATTCAATATATTTCACGAATGATCCACTCAATTCTCAAGAAGGATGCTTTGTTCTGCTTTCCATGGCTGTTATCTTTCTTTTTATGCCTCCAATTCCTTCATTAGGTCCGGTCACCTATTTGGCACACTTGAATAATCTTATTATTTCTTTTTGGGGTCTCTGTTCAAGGGCTTTTTTGTTAGTAGCGGATGTAAAAAGAAAAAATAGTTCAACATTTGGAATAAAGTCAACATCATAAATGTGTCGACGCCCACGACGTAGATAGGGCTATATAGACGTCCAGGCGAAAAGAAGTGTTTCCTTATTGCCTTGTAAAAAAAAAAAAAAAATTATTGTACTAAAAAAAAATATTGTCTTAATCAGACAAGTAAGAAGGATTTTTTTTTTCGACATGGGGCCTTGGCTTGGCCCTATTTACTTTAGAGGCGAGGCCCAATAATGAAAAAAAAATTTGTTGGTAATTTGAATAAGATATTTCCAGAAATTCAAGAGAGTTTAGGATTTTGATGGTGTCTGATCTCCTAGATCCGAAAAGTCCCTTGCTAGAATATAGTGAAGACCTTACCGGATTCGGAGGGATATACTTCGACTAAGGGCAAGTACTTTTTCTACTTCATATGACACGTGTTTTGACTGATCATGTCTCGGCACCTGTTCAGCAATTTTCAATTGTTCTACTATTTGTCTTTTTTACTGCTAGTGTGGGCGAAAAGCGTCGAAAACACCAGAATACTTCCCTTGTTTGAGGGAAACACGAAAAGTGGCTGAGATGTACTTTCGAGTATGCTCTCTAATATAGTTCGATTACGCAAGTGAAATTTTTTCTCAGAACGCCGCTAGGTGGCTTGAAATCCAAGATGGCGGATGAAAAAAGAGTTAGTCGAAAAGAGCTAGTATGGGGTAATTGATTACAGAGGTTCTGAATATGAGCTTAAAATAACCTAAGTTGTACCGTAGCGCCGCTAGTGTTCCAGTGCGTTGTAGTTACAAAAAAAGGGTGTGAAAGAAGGTGCCGTTGCAGGAAATTTGACTTTAACTGTAACCCACTATGCTGGTGCAACTCAAAGTGCTTTAATTGTTGGACATGAGAATTTTTTACAAGAAGATTCAATTGATCTCTTTGTGTTGCTGATAAAATTATAATTCCTAAATGCTTTAATCCGTCCGTTCAGCTTCTGTTGATTCATTTAGAATTAATCAAAACAAATTTTTGCACAAAATAAGTTTTTCAAAAAACAGTAAAGAACTCCATTAAACCAAAAACGAACAAAAATAGGATCAAATAATCTACCAACCATACAACTACCACAATTAGGTATAAATAAATAAATGAAACCCAAAACAAACAGAAATTAAAATAAGTCAAACTCAAAACGAGCAGAAAATAATCTGAGTAGGCTTCTAAACCCTATGATTTCTAAGAGCCAGAATATAATTTGTACTTGACTGAAAAAAATTCAAATGAATTTACTGAAAAAAATGTGCATTGTCAGCTTAATATACATATGTTGATATTTATTCCTTAAAATCTTAATTAATTTTTGATATCTTAAAGTTATAAGAGTGAAAACATTTAAAATAATTTTTTCAGTAAAGTAAAATTATATTCTGAGCCCTTTTGAAGCTTCTACGACAAAATGTTTTATAAAAACATTAAATATCCCAAAGGGATAAATTGCAACCCTTGTCTTGAAGGTTATGGGGGAGGGGGAGGGCTGTCATCCTAAAAGACATAATTTCCAGACCTTTCAACTACGTTGAACAAAACGGCTATCTGAAAGTTTTTATTGGATGTGTTTGGGGAATGGTGAGCGTGAGAGGGGGGTTAGTTACCCTCCAATCACTTTCGACTATTAAAAAGGGCACCAGCCCTCTCAATTTCCAACAGAATGAGCCCCTTTTGAAGTGTGTACGACAACTCTATCTATAAAAACCCTATATGCCCCAGGGCATAACTTACAACCTTTGCCCTCAGGGCTCTCGGGGGTTTGTCATCCTCAAATACATAATTTCCAGAACTATGTTGAACAAAATGGTTATCTCAAAACTTTGATTTACTGTGTTTGGGGCAATGGTAGCTATTTCAATTTTCAATCGAATGAGCCCATTTTAAAGTTTCTACGACAACACTTTCTATGAAAATATTATATGCCCCCAGGGCATAACTTATAACGCTTGCCCTGAGGGATCTGAGGAGGGGGGGGGGTTGCCATCCTCAAAGACCTAATTTTCCGAACTTTCAACTACTTTGAGCAAAATAGCTATCTCAAAATTTTGATTGGATGTGTTTGGGGAAAAGCTGGGCGTGAGAGGGGGTTAGTTGCCCTCCAATTACTTTCGACTATTAAAAAGGGCACCAGCGCTTTGAATTTCCAATAGAATGAGCTCTTTTTTTACAGTTTCTATGACAACGCTTTCTATAATAACCTTATATGCCCCAGGGCATAACTTACAACCTTTGCCCTCGGGGCTCTCGGGGGTTTGTCATCCTCAAATACATAATTTCCAGAACTTCCAACTATGTTGAACAAAGTGGCTATCTCAAAACGTTGATTGAATGTTTTTGGGGCAATGGAGGACGTGAGAGGGGGGTTAGTTACTCTCCATTCACTTTCGACTATTAAAAAGGGCACTAGCCCTTTCGATTTGCAATCAAATGAGCCCTTTTTGAAGTTTCTACGACAAAAATTTCTATAAAAACCATATATAACCCCAGGGCATAACTTACAACCCTTGCCCTGAGGGTTATGGGGGGGGGGATTTGTCATCCTCAAAGACCTAATTTTCAGAACATTCAACTACCTTGAACAAAATGAATATCTCAATATTTCGATTGAATGTGTTTGGGGAAATGATGGGCGTGAGAGGGGGGTTAGTTGTTCTTCAATCACCTTCGACTATTAAAAAAACTATCTAGCCTTTTCAATTTCCAATTGATTGAGCCCTTTTTGAAGTTTCTACGACAACTCCTTCTATAAAAACTTCAAATGCCTCCAGGGCATAACTTACAACCCTTGCCCTGAGAGCTGTGGGGGGTTGTCACCCGCAAAGACCTAATTTCTAGAACTTTCAACTACGTTGAAAAAAATGGCTATCTCAAAATTTTGATTTTATGTGTTTGGGGAAAGGGTGGGCGTGAGAAGGGGGTTAGTTGCCCTCCAATTACTTTCGACATTGTACCAAATGGCTATCTCAAAATTTTGTTGGATGTGTTTGGGGAAATGGTGGGCGTGGGAGGGGCGTTAGTTGCCTTCCAATCACTTTCGACTATTAAAAAGTATTCTAGCCATTTCAATTTCCAATCGAATGAGCCCATTTTGAAGTTTCTACGACAACGCTTTCTATGAAAACCTTACATGCCCCCAGGGTATAACTTATAACCCTTGCCTTGAGGGCTCTGGGGGGAGGCTTGTCATCCTCAAAGACCTAATTTTCAGAATTTTCAACTACGTTGAACAAAATGGGTATCTCATAATTTTGATTGGATGCGTTTGGGGAAATGGTGGGCGTGAGAGGGGGGTTAGTTGCCCTCTAATCACTTTCGACTATTAAAAAGGCCACTAGCCATTTCAATTTACAATCGAATGAGCTCTTTTGGAAGTTTCTATGACAATGCTTTCTATAAAAATCTTATATGTCCTCAGGGCATAACTTACAACCCTTGCCCTGAGGATTGTGGCGGCTATCTCAAAATTTTGTTCCTCAAAAGCTAATGTTCCTCAGATATTATGTTCCGCAAAAACATAATTTCTATCTGGAAATCAGCTACGCTGAACAAAATGGCTATCTCAAAATTTTGATTGGATGTGTTTTTTGGAAATAGTGGGCGTAGAAGGGATGTTGGTTGCATTTCAATCTCTTTCGACTATTAAAAAGGGCATAAGCCACTCCAATTTTCAATCTAATGAGCCCTTTTCGAAGTTTCTACGACAACTCCTTCGATACGAAGTGCCCTGGTCTTAAGGAAAAAAATAAATAAATAATACATTTTGCCAACATCGTTTTTTTACTTAGGCAGCGCTATTGCGCTGTCTATGATAAATAAAGAGATGAAGAGCAAACAAGTATTTACTTATTTTGGTTTAGCAAATGTAAACAAAGGCCATAAATTTGGCGCGTCTTGGTCTCATACTTAGGCAATTTTTACTGTACAGACTGTACTACTACTCTTAGACGTATGTCAGCCTGGCAGAACGATATTTAAATCTGCTGCATTAATTACTCCACTCCAGCCTGTCATGTCGGGATCATGAACCTCGCGCGATTCAGAAAACTGGAATTTTCTTTCACCATCTTCGATTTTAGACCACAAGTGGATCAATGGGTCAACTAATTTTAGACCCCAAGTGAATCAACAATACAACTAAGGTATATTTCAGTGCATATACGTGCGTTTTAAGAATCTGGATTATCAATTGCTCCTAATCCACCCATTTGAACAAATGAGTTTTACGTGTTGGAACTTGTTTTAACAAAACTTGCAGTTTTCGACTGCCGTCTTGAATCTGAAGCGCTGAACAACACTATGGTACAACTGAGGTTAGTTTTACGTTTATATTCGAAACTTCTGCCACCGATTACCCCATACTGGCCTTTTTGAGCGATCATATCTTTTCATTTTAACAAACTCATATTTTCGACCGCCATCTTATATTTGAGGCACCTAGCGGAACTAAGGTACAACTTAGGTTATTTTTAAGCTCATATTCGGAACATGTGTCATCGATTACCCCACACTAGCCTATTTGAACGGCATGTCTTCTCATTTTGACAAACTCGTATTTTCGTCCTCCATCTTGGATTTCAAGCCACCTAGCGGCGTTCCGAGGAAAAAATTTGCTTGCGTAATTGAGCCAAATTAAAGTACATGCTCGAAAATACAGCTCAGCCAATTTTAGCGCTCTCCTCAACACGGAATTATTTTGGATCTTTTCGCCCGTACTATCTTTTTTTTGTGCCATGTTTTTTTTGTTTCTTTTTGTTTTTTTTTGTAGTTATTTTTGCTGACTAGATGTAAGTAGTATGCTAATATGCACTCCACTATAAAGACAACCATCAAGACCCCTCAGGCCATTTGAATGCTAAAGAATACAGAGGTAAAACCCTGAGGAACTAAACCATGCCAATAGATACTGAATATACTTAATTTATTCAGTGTCATTGGCCTGCTTACATACAGGTATCCGAATTTCAGTCAGACCTTGATTCAAATATAAAATATACTATAGTTAAAAATAATAGAAACGCTCAGCTACTTGGTAAATTTCAAATCTTTTAATTGGTGCCTGAATACCAAAAATAAATAAAAGCACTTTTGCATACAACAAACTTAGCTAAGAGGTAAACTCGGAGTGTTTTAGTTGCTGACTGAGTATCAAAAATTTAATAAAATTACTTTTGAGTAAAATAAACTCAGGTAGTTGATAAATTCCGTGTGTTTTAGTTGCTGATAGAGTACCAAAAAATTATTAAAAGCCCTTTTGACTATAACAAACTCAGCTACTTGGTAAATTACAACTCTTTAAATTTGTGTCTGGGTATAAAAAATAATAGAAAAGCACTTTTACATGGAAGAAACTCAGCTAGTAGGTAAATTCCGAAGGTCACAGTTGCTGACTGAACATTAGAAATATAATAAAAGCAGTTTTGACTACAATAAACTGAGGGAGCTGATAAATTCCGACTGTTGTAGTTGCTGACAGAGTACTAAAAAAAAGAAAGAAATTAATAAAAGCAGTCAGGTAGTTGATAAATACTGGGTGTTTTAGTTGCTTGCTGAGTACCAAAATTAATAGAAGCACTTTTGACTATAACAAACTCGCCTACATGGAAAATTCCAAGTCACTTAATTGGTCACTGGGTATCATAAAATTAATAGAAAAGCACTAATACATGCAAAAAACAAAGCTAGTAGGTAAATTCTGAATGTTTTAAATGCTGACAGGGTACAAAAAAAAAATTATAAAAACACTTTTGACTACAACAAACTCAGCTACTTGGTGAATTCTAGGTCTTTTAATTGGTGACTGAATATAAAAAAAACCTAATTAAAATAACACTTTTGCATAGAACAAGCTCAGCTAGTTGGTAAATTCCGAATGTATTAGTTGAAGACTAAGCATCAAAAACATATCAAAAGGACTCTTGACTACAGTAAACTGAGGGAGTTGAAAAATTCCAAGTGTTAGAGTTGGTGACAGAACAAATACAAAAATAAAAGCACTTTTGACTACAAGAAACTCAGCTACTTGGTAAATTCCAAGTCTTTCAATTGGTGACTGAGTATAAAAAAAATTAATAAAAAGCACTTTTGCATGCAACAAACTCATATAAGAGGTAAATTCAGAATGTCTCAGTTGCTGACTGAGTATCGAAAATTTAATAAAAGCACTTTTAACAACTATAAACTCAGGTAGTTGTTAAATTCGGAGTGTTTTAGTTGTTGATAGAGTCACTAATTGTTCTTTTAATTGATTATTGGGTATAAAAAAAATTAAAAGAAAAGCACTTTTGTATGGAGAAAACTCAGCTAGTAGGTAAATTCCGAATGTCATAGTTGCTGAGGTGAGTATCAAAATACAACAAAAGCACTTAAAAACACACACCGCTAAAGATATCGGTAAATATCAGTTGTCACAAAGTGACTGTACAAAGAATGTGTATTTATAACCATATATTTTTAACCATCAATTTCTGTCAGAACTTGATTCAAATGTAAAATATACTATGATTAAAAATATATATTCTTTGTACACTCACTTTGTGATAACTGATATTTACAGATAACTTTAGCGGTGTATTGTTCAATAATCTCGCAAACGATCAGCTCAAATGGTTGAAGTATTAATCGCTTACCAACTAAGGGTAAATCTGAGGGAATGCTGACTCCCCCACCACATTATACATACGTCAGAATACAATTAGCATTCATTCATCCTTCACATGTCAATTGATTCAAGTACAGAAAAGCGATTAGGATCAACCTTTCTTCACTTCTTGGCTGTGGTCGCTATAATACACAAGTTCCAAGAGCATAGTGCAGATAATACAAAATATTATTTAGTATTAGAGTATGCATAAACTCGAAACTAATAAAGTCGTATACATTTTAGGCAATGATACGATAGCCCTTAGTCATCCATGCCCTAACCTCCAAGGGCCCCAATGCCACCTCCCAAGTTTTTGCCGCCCCCCTCTCTTTCTTTGTACTTATTTTTTTAAACTTTTTTCAGCCTTTTTTAACTTTTTTTTAACATAGAAATTTTTCAAATTTTTTATGTCTTAAAATGACATGAAATATACTTAAAACAAAAAAATCACATCTAATATTTTCGAAATACGAAATCAGAATGATATATATATTTGTATATATTAGTCGTGATTATTAATATTAGAAAAATAATGTTCCTAGTAACACTTTTATTTTGGTCTGAATTTTTTTTGAATTTGGAAATTATTCAACTTTTTTTTATTTATGCGTCCATACCAAGGTACTCTGTGGCTGGTCATCGACAATATCTAGTTTATTGTATATTTTAAATAGTACTTTTTACAATGTAAGGATAAACACTTGGATCATACTTTTTAAAAACTGAAGATGACAAAATTGAAGAAAGTGTGTACACATGATAAAATCATCGTTGCGTTGAATGCCAAGAAGGAGAAATATTATAACTATGAAACAAGCATTGATAGGGATCTTATTGTAAATGTATGCGTGTGTTGTCATGACAGTGAGGAGCTAAACTCCTTTTGAATACCCAAGAATTTCCATCATTCAAAAGGTGGATATGCGAGAGTATCATTTCCAGAGAAGTTAGTGCTATATGAGAATACAAACATAAAAATAATCGTCGATGATGGGGGACAACTTCTTGCTACTGTTAGTGGTAACACGTTACCTGTTCATAGATCCTATAATAACCGTTCTGGTATTAGCATTTTAAAGAAGACAAGAAGAAGAAAGGCATACTGATGCACTAATGCCATTAACCATATCATGTCTACGTGCCAAAACTGTTACCTGTGTAAAAATAATTTTATAATAGACAGTGAAATCACAGGCAGAATAAAAAGGGTATTGGCAGACAATATCATTAATGAATATAAAGATGAATTGATGGAAAATAAAGCGCATGTGATCATCATTACTACCACTGATCATATACCAACATATATAGTAAATGAACCCATTAATACCAAAGACGAAACACATATTGAACCTTTAGGTGACACCACAGTAAAAGTTGTGTATGACTCAAAATAGATTAATGATTATTCTACTGATTACGAACTAAGAGAAGAAAATAGCAACACTACCAAGAGAGAACATGATGAGTTATTTTATGGAACAGGTTCAAAATTTCCCAAGTTGTTCAATGACATTAATAATGTATAATATTGTATGTAATATATTTTTATGTTAATATTGTACATGTTGTTATTTCGATAAAATTGTTTTATACATTACTTTGTTATGTTTTCATTATTTTAGGATACGCTAGGAAGTCGAACGTTTAGAATGTTTGACTACAATAGACTGAAGGAGTTGATAAATACCGAATGTTTTAGATGCTGACAGAGTCTCCAAAAATTAATAAAAGTACTTTTGACTACAAAAGACTCAGCTACTTGGTAAATTCTAGGTCTTTTAATTGGTGACTGAATATCAAAAAATTAATAAAAAAGCCCTTTTGCATAGAACAAATTCAGCTTGTAGGTAAATTCCGAATATCATAGTTGCCGACTCAGCATCAAAAATATATCAAAAACACCCTTGAATACAATAAACTGAAGGTGTTGATAAATTCCGAGTGTTATAGTTGCTGACAGAATACAAATAAAAATTAAGAAAAGCACTTTTGACTACAACAAACTCAGCGTCTTGGCAAATTCTAAGTCTTATAATTGGTGACTGAGTATCAAAACTTAATAAAAACACATTGGCATAAAAAAACTCAGATAAGAGGTAGATTTAGAGTGTCTTAGTTGCTGACTGAGTATCAAAAATTAATAAAAGCACTTTTGACTACAATAAACTCAGGTAGTTTATTAATTCCGAGTATTTTAGTTGCCTATAGAGTACCAGAAAAATTTAATAAAAAAACATTTTGACTGTAATAAACTCAGGTACTTGGTAAATTCAAGTTCTTTTAATTGATGACAGGGGATAAAAAAAAAATTAAAAGAAAAGCACTTTTGCATGGAGAAAACTCAGCTATTAGTTAAATTCAGAATTCATAGTTGCTGACTGAGCATCATAAATATAACAAATTCACTTTTGAATAAAAATAGACTGAGGGAGTTGATAAATTCCAAGCGTTGTAATTGCTGATGACTGAGTATCAAAAATTAATAAAAAAGCACTTGCATAGAACAAACTCAGCTGCTTGGTAAATTCCAAGTCTTTTAATTGGTGACGGAGTATCAAAAATTAATAAAAAAAAAGTACTTTTTGATAGAAGAAACTCGGCTACTTGGTAAATTCCAAGTCTTTTAATTGGTGACTTAGTATCAAAAATTAATAAATAAGCCCTTTTGCATAGAACAAAATCAGCTACACAGTTCGTTTGCAAACAGTAGTATGAGAGTTATTTTAAAATTAATAATGCGGGGGAAAAATCACCCCCCCAGTGCTCCTAGCTTGCCACACCCAGGGTACCGCAGTCAACCTGCCGCACCCCAACTACCTACAGTAAACTTTTTTTATTACCTAAGTTCCATTATGTTAACTGTTTTTAAGCTAGGTTCGTTTGGGTTCAGTAAGCGTGTCCGCACGCTTACTGAAGGTAGTACTGTACTTTACTGTTGGGTGCTAGGGTACGGCAGATTGGCTGTGGGTACCAAGGTTGTGGCAAGCTTGGAGCACTGGGGGTGATTTTTTCCCCGCATTATTTATTTTAAAATGACTTTCACACTTCGAATTATAAACGAACTATTTATTATTTTTTGGTACTCTGTCATTTACTAAAACATCGGAATTTATCAACTCCCTCACTTTATTGTTGTCAAAAGTGCTCTTATTAAATTTTCAATACTTAGTAAGTAACTAAGACATTCTGAATTTCCTACTAACTGAGTTTGTTCCATGCAAAAGTACTTTTCTATTAGTTTTTTGATAGACACAAATCTATTAAATAAGTTAGAATATCCATGTAGGTGATTTTATTGTAGTCAAAAGTGTTTTTATTAATTTTTAGTACTCAGCCAACAACTAAAACACTCGGAATTTATCACCTACCTGACTTTGCTTGGATTCTTTTTTTGTACTCTTTCAGCAACTACAACGCTTGGCATTTATCAACCCCCTCAGTTTATTGTAGTCAAAAGTGCTCTTGTTATATTTTGGTGCTCAGTCAATAACTATGTCATTCAGAATTTACCTACTACGGTAGCTCAGTCTGTTCCATGCAAAAGTGTGTTTCTATAAATTTTTTATACCCAGTCATCAATTAAAAGATTTGGAATTGACCAAGTAGCTGAGTTT
Source organism: Artemia sp. Kazakhstan ARC1039 (assembly GCA_029168905.1). NCBI lineage: Eukaryota > Metazoa > Arthropoda > Branchiopoda > Anostraca > Artemiidae > Artemia > Artemia sp. Kazakhstan ARC1039. The sequence continues at coordinate 17,506 of JAQQPU010018203.1, forward strand.
GTTTTACTCAAAACAGCTTTTTATTATTTTATTCTGGTACCCTATCAGCAACTAAAACACTCGGAATTTATTAACTACCTGAGTTTATTGTTGTCAAAAGTGCTTTTATTAAATAATCGATACTCAGTCAGCAACGAAGAAACTCCGAATTTACCTCTTATGTGAGTTTGTTGTATGCAAAAGTGCCTTTTATTAATTTTTTGATACTCGTTCACCAATTATAAGACTTGGAATTTACCAAGTAGCTGAGTTTGTTG
>JAQQPU010018204.1:0-16305 GCA_029168905.1 Artemia sp. Kazakhstan ARC1039
TCCTTTTTGTAGTTGGTTTCGGTGGGTTGAAGAGCATGGCGGGAAATAGGTTATGTTTATGTAAGGGTGACTTACCGAAGAAGTTTTTTTGGTAATCCAGCTTACATTTATGCATATTATATTATATTCCTACATAATGTCAGTTTTGTAACTCAATTTGTTGAAATAAATAATTATGGCGTTCTTCTGTAAGTAGTTAAATCTCAAATTTCCAGAGTTCAGAGTTCCATCTAAATTTTAAATCTGGGGGATCATTAAAGTTTTGGAAAGAAGATTTTGGTTTTCTCAGAATGTATGTGTCGATGTCTTGCTATTACAAAATACTAGGCCTTGAAACAATTTAAAGTTTACCCTATAAAAACAACCCTACGAACGGCTCTATATGATGCGGCCACGAAAAAATACACGTATATTGTTCTTAACCAAGTCTCTGGCAGACAATGAGTGTGCTTTAGAACTCTATTGCCATTAATAGTAAGTAAATTAAAGGACAGAATAATAAGTAAAGGGCAGAATGGATTATAATGTAACCCTCGTTTATGTATTGTAAGCATTTCAGAGGCTATATTTGTTGTTGTCTGCAATTTTAGCTGAAGGTAGTTACAAATAACCAATGATTATTTCTAATTATAATTGACTTCTATACACGGACTGTGATAAACTACCCTCCTCATTCATTGCGTTGCCTCCTGTTATCATTATTAATTAAAAAAGCGAAGCTGAAACTTAAAACGAACAGGAACCATTGCTTCGCAGTTTATACAACATATATGAAACTAGCGCTTATGTGAATTAAATTAAAAAAAGTCATTTCAACTGAAAGTAAGGAGCAATATTAAAACTTAAAACGAACAGAAATCAACCAATGTGTAATAGAGGCTCTCATTCAGTTTTCATTCAAATTCAATGACCTTCTTGTTTGAGCAGTCTTAAAAAAAAAAATTGCGACAAAAACCCAAACTTTATCGCAAAGAGCGACGGTTGAGGAAGGGATAGTCCTTCTCGTATACGAAATAATTTCTGTTCGTTTAAGTTTTAATATTGATGTTTATTTCCAGTTGATTTTTTTAAATTTGATTTATGGCTTTTTTTAAATCGTGCCAGGAAATCACCTTCCCACCCTCCGGGTAGAATTTTCGCTGGAAACTTTCATTTTCATGAAAATTTTCTTCTTGGAAAATCCCCCTCCCAAAATTTCCGTATATTTCCTAATAAAAAACACTAAATGTGTACAATGGGCAAATTGCATAACTTACAGCCCTCTCCCCAGAGAATATAGGGGGTAATATAAACCCCAAAGGCATAGTTATCAGACGTTTCAACTGATACTAAACAAAATGGCTATCTCAAAGTTTTGATGAGATGTCCTTGGAAAAAAAGTGGCGTGGGGGGCTGGTTGCCTTTCAGTGTTTTTGGTCACCTAAGAAAGGCACTGGAACTTATGATTTTCGATATTATCACCCGTGAAAAATAACAACAACAAATATACATTTCCGTGATCTTTCTTCTGGCAGAAAATGCAAAATCCTATATTTTGCAGAATATTGAAACATCTACTGTTGGGTTCTCTGATATGGTGAATATGATTGTGTTATTTCTATTAAGATCGCTTGACTCTTTGGGGGTGTTTCCCTCCTTTTTTGAAAATTGGACATATTTACTCAGGCTCGTAACTTTTGATGGGTAACATAAACCTTAATGAACTTTATATGTTTTGAATAAGCATAAGAATTCTTCTGGTGTATGTTTTTTAGAGTTTCGCTTGCTATAGAGCCGAGTCGCTCATTACTTAACTGTTTTAAACACAAAACTGATGGAGAAAACAGGGTGTTCTCTTAGGATCAGAATAGTCCTTAAGTAGCTTGCAGAAAATGAAAGAATAGTTTATAAGGCTCTCTAAATGGTCTTTCACTATGATATCCAGAAGCTTTAATATACAATTTATATTCTCTAAAAACTTCAGCAAGCTCAGTTTTCAGCTTTATTATAATTACTCTGTTGAATCTGATCCATTGCTATTATTTTCAAATCATTGGGAAACGTTTCTCACAAGACAATTTCTTAGAAGACGAACTTTGACGTTTTGGTTTACTATGGGCCGCCGTTCGCTTTTTACTCGGTTGCATAATTCCAGCTACTGCTGCAGTAGCGTATTCAAAATCCTGGGGGGGGGGGTGCCAAGTTGGAGTCGATTTCCCAAGTCAAGTGCAAATGACAGTGAAAATGACAAATGAGCCATATAGTACCATAAAGCCAAAGGTATTCTAAAGAAAACTGATCTATTTCTGTGGATGCTTGAATTATGTGGGCCAACTATAGTCTTGACAAGATTTTTGAAGACGCTAAATTTCATCTGGGAGGGGGGGGGGAAACTGGGGTGGGAGGGGCTGATGCCCCCTTCCCAATAGCAATTACGTACTGCTGTAACGGTGATTTCTATCCACCAAATTAATAAAATAAACTGATGAGTACCGTTATTTTAAGACTCAGTTGTTGAAATATAGTTAATGATAGCAGTCTTTTTTTGATTTTTTTTGTTTTTCTCTCCTTTTTTGCGTTTTATATGTTCAGCTTCAATATTTTTATGTTTATTCCCTCGGGGATGTCACTCCCGGTCTTACCTCTGGGGAAATATTTTTTCTTGATGTTGTTCTTACCTCTATTTTCCTATGAAAAAAAAATATGCAAATTTGTCGTTTTTTTTTCGAACGAGAATTTCGAGAAAAAAGTTTCTTATTTTGTTTTCCCTGATAATTCAAGAAAAACTATCAGAATGTAATCCAAGGCGAAAAGGTGTCATTTCTGTAGGGAAAGTTTCACATACACAACATTGTTTGCCTTTAGTGTACATATGCGTCTTTAGGGAGGGATTCAATGGATTCAACATACTAAGGGGGGATTCAACGAATTTTATCGACAGTTTGGTTATATTTTTTCCAGTCTAAATTTCGGTAATACAGCGGTTAATTGGCAAAACCGCTGTTCTTGACGCATATTTTATAGATTCATTTTTGCCTGCTGGAGTAACGAATATGGGTTTGTTAGAGCCCCCCCCCCCCTTTTCCGCCGTTTCTAGTTACCATAATTACAGGCAAATGGAAAAAAGAATTATCTAGAGTTTTCCTATTCCATGTTGCTTCTACTCCTATTAAGAAAAAATTCCATAGACCTGGACAGGCACGTTCGTAGCATTTTTTTTAGGAGAAGGGGAGGTAATGATAAAAAAAAATTATTTGAACATTTTTGTTTTAGTGGTACTACGAAAGCGTTTAGTGGCCGAGGGTGTTGCCACTAACAAGAAAATGGTATAAAAAAATATAAGGTAAAAATAATGACAACGGATAGTAACAAATTTGAATAAGAAGTGCCCAAAAATTTAGGACTGAGGGATTGAACTGGGACCTGAGCCGGCCCCCCCCCCTGTATGTATCCATGGCCCTGGATCCTTTAGATAAAATAATATTTGTTTCTAAAAGGCTACACCAAACTCTAAGAGAGTTTTCATCCAGCAAAAACAAAGTACAACAAAGAAGAAACAAATCTTGAACACTAGTTAAGAAACGTGCCAATGCAAATCAATTTGTCAATCACATAAAATGATCAGTATGAAAATTAAAAGAAATGAATGAAGTATAGTATACAACAATAGTGTGTCCGAAATTTAAGTAAATAAAATTCACACAATAAATGATGAAAAAAGGAAAGGGGGAATGGGGGTTGACTTAATTGACATTTCAGTTATTGTATGTTTTTTTGTGAAAAATTTAATTGGGGTAAAAATGGGGGTTTAAAATATCTACTGCTGACGTGTTAATGGTGGTGAATTGGTTTTTGAGGATTTAGCGTTCCCTTGAAAGAACAGTGTTTGATATTCCAGTCATGAGCTGTAGTCTCCTGTTTGTTCTCGCGTCGCCATAGCAGCTTCAATAGTCCCCGGCGTTCTCCTTATCAGATTGTATTGAACTGTCTGACATTCTTTTTGCCTAAGAATTCTCTTCTACAAAGAATTCGATTGGATAAATTTGAAATCCTTTAATGTAAGTTGTTGCTGTAATTTACTCTTGTTGGTATGGTCTGGGAAATCTGATTTAATATCAATTCTGGGTTTGCTATTGAAGTACGAAAGAAAACCAAAATCAAATTTTGGGGTCTTATTTTGGTGCGAAATTCGGTAATTATTGGTAATTATATTGGTAATAATTTTTTGGTGATTAATATTGGTAATTATTTTGGTACGAAAGAAACCAAAATAAAAAATGTTCGGTACTTATGTGTTATATAATACACACTCGAGAAGTGAAGTTTGGTAAATGCTAATGAAATAAAACAAAATATGATGAAAATACAATACTTTATTAACACAGTTATTGAAACATACAACATAGAATTATGGAAGGGGGGCCGCCCAGCGCGCATTATATTAAATACGTAACCTAAACTAACCTAATGTAACCTAACCAAAATAACAACTAAATATTTAGTTAAAATATAGCTATAATGTAGTTTCCCACCGAGCCGAGGTTAATTGTTTGGTATAAACACCGTAAAAATCGGGTATCGTCTCATGTTCGCGATATAAGTTCTCGAGTGTCTATTACTTAACACATAAGTACCACGTGTTGTTGCTCCTTGGACTTATCTAAGGTCTAATCGTGCCTGAAAATCAAGAATTTCTAATATTTTTCATTTTTATATTTTGAAATTATGGAGTTTTTAGGACAGTACTCCGTTTTTGTCAGTGTTGCCAGGATGTGAAACTGTGAAAAAAAAACTAACTTTTTAAATCTGACAACGCTCTCAACTATAAAAATTCAACCTGTTAATTCCCAAAGGCAACTAGCCTACTCCACCCAAGAGGAGCTACACACTCTTAATTTGCTTGGTCCCATATATGTTTAGGTTTTTTTTTTTACTGAATTCAATAAGTTTTTGGTACTTGTTAAGAATCCGCTAAACGCGCGAGAATTGAAGTTTCGTTAATGCTAATGAAATAAAACAAAATAGGATGAAAATATAATAGTTCAGAAAAAAATTTGGGCTATATATTTGCACATTTGGGGGATGGGGGTAATGCATAGCATATATTAAATACGTAACCTAACCTAACCTAGGTACCTTTTTTTGCCCCTTCAACCCCAATAAACTTAAAGTTTAAATCTTTGTCACGGAGTGAGCAATACCTCACAAGGCAGTGAAAACCTGTTTTTCATAAAGCATCTTTGAGATTTCGATGCGATCTTTCTCGCGTGTTTACTGGATTCTTAACAAGTACCAAGTTTTTTTTTTTAATGAAAGTAAGGAGCAACGTTAAAATTTAAAACGAACAGAAATTATTTCGGTATATGAGAGGGGCTACCCCTTCCTCAACCCTGGCACTTGTCGCTAAAATCTTAGAGTTCTTAAAAAATACTTCTCTTTCAAATTCAACGGGCCTTGTGTTTGAGCAGTTTTTTCTTAAATAATTTTGACAACAAGTCAAGATTTACAGGAAAGAGCGAGAGTTGAGGGAGGGGTGGTGCCTTTCATATGCGAAATAATATTTGCTCCTTTGCTCCTAAAATTAAATATTGCTCTTTATTTTCAGTTGAAAACAACTTTCATTTAACTTACGACTGATTTTCAAATCATGTCAGGAAATCCCCTCCCCTCCCCCATGTAGAATTTTTCTTGGAAAATTCCCCCGGAAACTTCTCTTTATGGAAAATTCTACTAGTGGAAAATCCCCTCACATCAAAACCCTTTTTTTGGGAGGGGGAGGGATAGGGAAGGTGAATTTGGGGAATCGAACCACATTCCCTTTCCCATGGCATCGGGGCTTTTTAGAAAAGAAAGAGCATAAAACAAGGGACAAAAGAAGGAAAGAGTGCTAATAGGAATGCTTATCAATTAACAATAGCGTCATTCTTCTTTTTTTTTGAGGGGTGGGACCATCGTTAAACCAAAGCCTCTAGACCAGTGGTTCCCAAACTTATTTAGACACTGTACCACTTTTTACCCACAAAACATTTCAGGTACCCCTTCTCAGTTACTGGTACTGAGTAAACTGTAGCTAAAATATAAATAAAATTATCAGTCCTAGATTTAATGTTTTTTTTTTGTCTGCCGGCCGCATACACCCTAAAAAAAATTCCCCCAAGGGGTACGCGTAGGCTACAGTTTGAGAAACAATGCTCTAGACTATGGCATACCAGCTTCTTCGCTGTCAGATTCTCGATCATTTTAATTTTACGGATGATGATTATGATGCCATCTCGTGACCATTTTACGAAATACCTGTTTTAAATTACCACCAAAATGTCTAGCTATTAAGAAGTCACATGACCAGTTACATATATATTCGCAACTCAGAAAAAAAGGAGATAAAACGCAAATAAGCAAAATAGTATAAGAAACAAGTAAGATAAGTGACTATGTACTTAATTAAGAGGCAACATTAAGAATAAAAAAGTATTACTCTGAGCAAAGCTTTGGAAATCCCCCCCCCAAAAAAAAGATAAAGGGGACTTACGTGTTATAGCGACCACACTCAAGTTTTTGATCTATTAAAACCGGTTTCTCTGTCTGCATTTGGAGATAATTAGCTTAGTCTCAGTGAGATGAACTGCTGTACAGGTATATTTTAATTAAATATTTAATATATAGAGTTCGTTAGGCTGGGTATTTAATATAATGCATTCTAGGCGGCCTGCTTTCCATAATTCTCTGTTGTGGTTCCCATATTTTGTTACTAAAGTATGATATTTTCATCTTATTTTGGTATATTTCATTAGGATTAACCTAACTTTACTTCTTTGGTGTGGTCGCTATAACGCATAAGTACCAGATAAATTTGCCCCATCCTTACAAGGCATCAAGTTGAATTTTTCAAGGAACGTTGTTTCTTGAAAATTCCTGATGTTCTTTTTCTAACGTTCTTTTTCTAATTCTTGATGTTCTTTGTTAGACTAATTTTTCTATAAAATAACCCATGTTGTAATAACATCGTGGATCCATCGTTTCTTGTAAGCAAAAGTTTCGCAAAGGCTTTCTTCGGTTCCCCCTAAATAGATTCCCTGTTAGATATCTCAGCCTCCCTTTCTGATCAATCATATTGTATATTGTCATATCTGAGTATTTAGTGCTCAAATACTATCAGTATAATTGCTCTTCCGCCGAGATTTTTCGATAATAGCCTCTTCCGTTTGTACGTTTTCGTGTAATTCCGGTGGAACTAGCTGTACAACCTCAGCTACAACGCGGATGGAAATCCGGATGCAGAACAGCCCCAAAAACTTAGCGTACTAGGGGAGGGGAGGGTGAACTTGTTAGGGTGAACATTCCAAGCAATACGTTTTTATATTGTATATTCTCGCATCTGAATTTTTAGTGCTCAAATACTATCAGTATAATTGCTCTTCCGGGCAGAATTTGATAATAGCCCCTTCCATTTGCACGTTGTTGTTGTTCCCGTTCGAGCGAATCAACTGCTTATATACTTGTAATCCTCTGTTAAATCTTGGGCTTGGACGAAATAACGTTTCCGTTTGTAACGTTTTCGTATAATTTCGGTGGAACCAGCTTTGCAACCTCAGCTACAACACGGATGGAATTCTGGACATAGAACAGCCCCAAAAACCTAGCATACTAGGGGGGGGGGTAGGAATTGTTAGGGCAATAAACATTTCAAACATTAAGTTTTTTTTTGCTGCACTTGCACTGGCCTTATTTTTGACATTAATTTAGTTACATATGATTTCCTTGCCCGAATGCTGTTGCATCCTTCGATCAAGTTTCAGGTTTACTCTTAGCTCCACAAACTGCATTTTGCAGAAAGCTGCCACTATTTTGTAGATTGCAGACGATTTGCGACCCCGAATGGGGGGGAAGGAGGTCGTAAGGAAAGGTTTAAGGAAAATTAGAACTTCCTGGGAAGGTGTAAAGAGGGAGGCTTTGAATAAATTGGGATGGATGGGGAACGTGGGAAGCTTTGTTGGCTTCATGTGGCTTGGTGCTCCAGTGAGTTGTTAGTAGTAGTAGTAGATGCTATTTTACCGGCACTTTGCGGAAAAGCGCCAATCTGCACGCATTAAATTTTCTAGCGCGTGCGAGAAAACGTGCTAAGGGATTAAGCGAATAGCTGACCATCAAAAATGAACTGCATTGAAAAAATGATTATTTCTACGAGATTTTGCTACAATTTGCTGAATTCTTTTTATTATTTTGTTGCAGCAATAGAAGTTTAAGATCAGCAAATAAGATCAAATTATAAGTTTAAGATCGAGACTCATCTCCTAGAGTAGTTGAAAATTTACCGCGTCGTGCTTGCGATTTTCAAAGTACTTTTCTGTATTTTTTCTACAATTTAGACGGTTAGTTTGAGTTGGGTTCATTCGGTAATCGCTGCATTTGAGAGGATCAAGCTGGGGTTAATTGCGAATTTGACGTGACTAATATGGCCTATGCAGGGTTACTTAGAGTCTTTTTAACGCGACCTAAGTAAAAAGCTCTATCCCTTAGTTCCCCCTTGCTGCGATTATCAGAAATGCTCTATTCGAACAATGCATTTGTTTTGTGGCAAAAATGCATACAAATATTTGGAAAATCGCAGACATGCTGAAAATTTGTAACCGCTTCTGACTTACCCTACAGACGATGAGCTTTAATCCGCTTACTGCTCTTAAACTGCTATTGTTACCACAAGAAGTAAAAAGAATAACAATTTGTATATAGGTTATTGCGTATAAACAATTGAAATATCAACTATTCATCTCATTCCCGAACACTTTTTCTCTCATGCGTTGGAAGTTTACAGATTTGCGTATTTCCGCAAGAGGGCTGGTAAAAAAAACATTTGCAATCCGCAAGATCACTGCGATTTTCCGCAAAACGCAATATATCAAACAGTTCGTGGTAACGAACTGTAAGTAAGGAGCGACACGACTCAATAGTAACTGTGCTGATTCTAAATATATAAGATTCATTAATCTTTGTGTTACCCATGAAAGGCTACGAGCCCGAGAAAATTTGTCTGATTCTCCAAAAAAAAGGGGGGAGTACCCCAATAAAGGTAAAAGAATCTTAAATGCACATCAAATTCAGCGTAGCAGAGAAACCTACCATATAGTTTTCAAACACTTATCTGCAAAAATGAGGAATTTTGCATTTTTTCCACATAAATGTGGAAAATAAGTATTTTTTAATAATTTTGGGCCAAATGAGTTGTTTGTTTTAATAATGTGGGCAAAATATTATGGGAAATAGAAAAGATAGCAAAATTTTATTAAATTGTGAATGTCACATATGGAAATATTTTTGCAGGGGAGGGGGAATGCTGGAAATAATGTTGAATGCGAGTTTTTCTTGTGCCCATGGCTCTGGTAACTTTAACATGGCTCTGGTAACTGGTATCTATAACACCAAACTCCTAGTCTGAGAGTTGTGAGTTTGAGCACGACCTTTGGTTTTTTCTCTGACTGTAAAAAGTGAAAATTTCAGAATATTAACCTTTTTGAGTTAAATTTGAATTCGTCGAGTAAAAAAAGTCCATATTAGACTAAAATAGGCATGCCGATAGATATGGAATTTGATTTAAGGAAGGGGTTTCATTTCTCCTCTGCATAAATGAGTGTTTACAAGTTTATTTAATTTTAAATATAATCTTCCAAAGTCTGTTGCATAAAAACATCCAGTTTAAACACTGAATTTAACTTAAAAGTAAAAAGAAAAATCATAAGTGTTGGAACATGTACATGTCGTAGTTCGAAACACCGCTCTTTAATCGGTAAAGTTTGGTGTACAATACATTTTGCCTTGTATTAATGTGTGTCATGTACAAAGGATTTTATGGGGGAGACCGAGGGGGCACTTGCCTCGGGTGAAGAACTTTTAGGGGCGCAAAATTTCAAATAAATAATTTAACGGTTATAATCATATTGTATATTTTGAAATTTTATTTCTACTAAAATGAAGTAGAAGGCGCAGTAGGAAAAACCTTGTCACTAAATGAAAATTGACATTTTAAAGTCAAGTCTTGACATTTAAAGTAAAGTCATGTTATGTCAATTCTGTAATACACAAATAAAGTTATTCTTAACTTTGTAGTAGCTGTAGGGGGTAAATTTAACGATTTTGTACCTCTGTTCTATAGCTCGAATTTGATGTAGAATGACCTCTATAACTCAATATTTGCATAAGTCGAACTATTTGTAACTCGAAGAAAACTCGTGGTCCCGTGAATTTCGAGTTAGCAAGAGTCGACTGTATATGGTTGAATATGCTTCCAAATTCAGACAATAAGATTTTAGAGTACTGTTCTATTAGCTGGGCAACACGCGAGAAGTGAAGTTAGGTTAATGGTAATGAAATAAAACAAAATAGGATAAAAATATAATAGTTTAGAAACAAATTTCGGCTATATATTTGCACATTAGGGGGATGGGGTAAAGCATAGCATATATTAAAAACGTAACCTAACCTAGGTGCCTTTTCCCCCTAAACCCCAAAAAACTAAAATTTAAATGTAGTTCCCGGTATGAGGAAACCCTTGTTTATATAGCATCAGATAGGAAATGCCGGGTAATGCCTATTTAATCTTTGCTTTTCTCTACTGGCTTTCTCGCGTCTTGCCCAGCTAATAGAACAGTAACGATTTATTTTCAATGGCCATGGTACTTCAAGCTATGGGAATATTTCAAATCCAAGTCCATAAATAGTTTTATTCCCAGTCTTCTGGTAATTTCCAAACATTTCTCAATCAGTGAACCGTGAACTGGAAATTAAAGGGTTTCGCATTTGAAATGCAATAGTTACATGTTTACTGAAAGATAAGCAGTTCGTCGGGTTGACTGCGTGATAAGACTTGTCGAATTCTATTACGAAACTAAGTACCTGTTCTGAATTTCTCGTTCACTCATCGCGTGTTCTACTAGAAAAATTGGATTTTAGTCAATTTGTAGTATTGGAGGATTTTGTTTAATTTTACTTTTGGATTTGCTTTGATTTATCGCCTATAAGACATTTGGGAAGGTAATTAGGAAACTACTTTTTTCGTGAAAATATTGGAAAGAGTTACAATGACATAACACAAGTGTTAAACAAGACAGAAAAAAAAATATAGATTGAAAACTGTAACACAACTATGCCAGGGTAAAAGACAGCTAATCACCATTTAAATAGTTGAATCACTGTAGAGTCTCTGTTATACCACCAAGAAAGTGTCCTGTTTCATCATGGCATTTGTCCCAATTTTCGGAATAAGAATGTGATTAGTTCGAAAATTTTATCCGTAGATATTGTTGAGTATTTAAAAATTCTAGTTTAGCTACTTTTTGCTATCTTGAAAATGTCTTAGGTTAGGAAAATGAAACTTTCAGGGATGGGTATACAGACTAAAGTATGTCCTGGGAAAGTATTTTGAATACCTACCTCCACTGCTTCTCTCTCTTGAAAGTCAGTGACCTTTGGTGACCTTTCAAACTCTTTGTGCTATGGAAGTGAAACCGGTACGGTTCTATTAGCTGGGAGCCACGCAAGAAGTTTGGTTAATGCTAATGAAATAAAACAAAATATGATTAAAATATAATAGTTCAGAAACACATTTTGGCTATATATTTGCAAATTAGGGGGGGAGGGGTAAAGTATAGCATATATTAAATACGTAACCTAACCTAGGTACCTTTTTTCCCCTAAACCCCAGAAAATTGAAATATAAATATTGTAAACGCAGTGAGAGACCACTGTTTACAATCAAATTCTCCATTGAAACAACGTGTTTGACTAGTTTCTCTCATCATCTATCTTGCATGGTTCCCAACTAATAGAACAGTACCGTAAAACCTTGCAAAACAGATCTTCTGCTTAAATGATGTACAAGAAAATTGTTTTCAGATTCCCAACTTTGCTCAATCTCAATTCTTGAGGTTTCAAAGATATGCAAATACATTTCCTACATTTAGAAAAAATCGATTGATATGGCTTAAAATTCAACTCAAATAACAAGAGTTGTATTTTCAGAACTAACACCAAAGAAAAAAAAAACTGGAAGATAAATGAAAATTAAGGTAAAATGTTGTTCTGTCAGAATTTCAATAGGTAATTTGTTGTTTATCTGTCAGGGTACCTGTCAAGTAGGCAAATTTTTAAGACTTGGAAATCAGAAGAGCGTTAACATGGAAGCTTGTCAATACCTTTCCAGAGTATGTTTCTGGCCCTGGATTCATTACTGAAAGTTTCATTTTCCTAACCTAACCCCTTTCAAAGACAGCAAAAAGTAGCTAAAGTAGAATTTTACAAAAAATAGTAAAGTCGAATCTTGCAATACACATTTAAACCTTGAGCCTAACCTTGGAAAATGTGTTACAATCTTTGATATAGGATCCTAAAGTTGGAACAAAGTATCTAAATCACAGACAGGCTCAATTTTGGACACATAATCTAAGACAAGGGTTGTCAAGCAGAATAATTGTATTTGAATAGGCTAGCCTGTAAGGGTAACTCTTGTTAAAATTTAAGTATCGGAAAGCAAAGGTTTCCATGATTGTAGCCAGTTAATCCCAACTAAATTAGTCCTAGCTATCAATAAATTTCAACTATCTAAATCAGTGATTTTGGTCATGTCCCACCTAGGCATTTCTAAAATTTTGATGCCCCCTCTCATGATATTTAAATTTTGTTATTCAAAATTTTGCGAGTAGGCCTATCCACCTCAAGGAAGCTGAAAAGGCCATTATTTTGGTATCAGTTTTTGGTTCTTCCTCTAGGCATATTTTGTGCTCATGAAAAGTACTGCTAAATACAACTTTTGTACAGTGTATAACGTAATTGCAATACTATCATGTATCTTACTTGCTCTTTAAATGGATTTGAACTTCATGTCATTTACATAAATTTTTTAAGGCTCTTATTAACGAATGATTTTATTAAAACTCAAAATATTTTTTTGAGCCTTAAATTTTTTTAAGGCTCATGAATTTTTTAAGGCTCATAATATTTTTTATTTTTAGCCTTAAATTTTTTTTAAGGCTCATGAATTTTTTTAGGCTCAAAATATTTTTTATTTTTAGCGTTAAATTTTTTTTAAGGCTCATGAATTTTTTAAGGCTCATAATATTTTTTATTTTTAGCCTTAAATTTTTTTTAAGGCTCATGAATTTTTTTAGGCTCAAAATATTTTTTTTTAGCCTTAAAATTTTTTTAAGGCTCATGAATTTTTAAGGCTCAAAATTAAGGCTCTTAAGTATAGTCAGCCGAAGGATGCACGACTGCCCAATGCCCCACCAAAATATTGTCATGTCCCACGTTGGGAATCACGGATCTAAATCTAAATATATCACCACTTTGAAGATTAGCATTCCGATTTCGATGTTTAGGAAGATGGATTTTGATAAAGAAATGTGTGTGAGATAAGGCACTGTCTGGGTACTGAGAGGCTTATCCTACATCTTCAAACGGGATGCATTCATTAAGGTGAAAAATAAGCATGCAAAGAAAAACAGACTCAAATCGTATTTATGAAAAAAAATCCTGAGGTTAAATCAGATATAGTCTTTTATTCCATAAGCCTTAGAAAGAAGAAAGAATACAATGTGCTTGGAAATACTTTACTGGAGTATACTTAAGTCGCTAAATTGCTTCCTGAAAGTTTCATTCTCATAACTAAACTAATTTAAAGCAAAGGCCCCTTCTCAAGAATTTACCTGAAATTCAAATTTGTGTGTCTGTCATGCAGAAGATCTGAATGGTATTATGACCTCTTCTGAAGGAAACGCTGTAATAACAAAAGGGTAGTCCATTCCCCAATCAACTCTATTTCGAAATATAACAGTCGCTAACCTGATACTTGCACCCCATTCCCCTACCGATGGAGACATAACTGGCTATATACAAAACTACAATAAAAATATATAATATTGAAATTCGTTTATTATTATTTTCAGAAAGTTTTCTACTAATCAAATTTCCATGTTTCCTTCCATTTTCCTTCGCTGTTTAAAATTATTTTTATAAATAATATTTATTTCATGTTTCTCACTATTTCGGAATGATGTGATGCGTCTGATCCAGTAAAGAATGAAATACCCGTTAAGGAAGAGGATACGCATCCGAAAACCATTGATAAACATATTAAGGTCTTTATTTGCGATTAAATTAAAAAAAGCAAGTTTTTTCAACTGAAAGTAAGGAGCAACATTAAAGCTTAAAAAGGTGTTCCCCCGTTTTTTCAAAAATCAAGCAAATTTTCTCAGGCTCGTAACCTTTAATTGGTAAGATTAAACTAAATGAAACTTATATATTTGAGATCAGCATAAAACTCTAATTTTTTTTATATTTCTATTGGTATCAAAATTCCGTTTTATAGAATTTTGGTTACTATTGAGCCGTGTCGCTCCTTACATACAGTTCGTTACCACTGTTTGACAAGCCGTGCATGAAAACTGAGGTTGGCTTTAACGACTCGGTCCAATAGTAACCGAAACTCTAAAAAAACGGAAGTTTAATCCTTTGAACTAAATCCCTTATACTTGCACTTCCAAGAATGAATTGTATTATTTTGAACCATTTTTATTGAGTTAAATGTCACAGGGAACTTATGTATGAACGTGCAAGGGAATTTTCTAGGCGTCTTGAAAGTTTCGTGCTTTAAAGGGACTAGTCGTCAGAGATGTTTGTAATAAAGTCAGAAGTCCAAAATTAGTATATCAGCATGTAAGGATAGTGCTGACATATTGCTCAATTTTTTTACCATGAGGGAAACGCTGAGCTTCATCTGAATCTGGCCACTGCAAATAATTTATTTGTAATGTAAAAAAGAAAATGCTTAAGAATTGATCCCTATGGGACACCACGTTATGCATCGATGAATTGTCATGTAACATTGCGTACTAGTTCAGCAGAAGGGTTGATTTTTCTTAGAGATTTTGACGGAATTGTTTGACAATTTGTAAAAAAAGAGCTAATGTCATACATAGTTTGTGCAAAAATTTAGCTAAACCGATAATCAAAATTATCTGTCGTTATGGCTCAGAGATTTTCCGAGAGAAATTATTTTTCTTAAAACAAAATATCTTGAAAATCTGGTCAAACCTTGAAAATTAAATCGAAAGTAATCATCAGAAGCCAGCGAAATGAAAATGATTATTACCATAAAAAGAACTAGAGTATATCCTAAAAGAATAAATTTTATTCTTTAAGGAAAGAGGATAAGTCTAAAAAAGGAAAATTTTATTTATTTATTAATACCGCAAATTAAGGGTGGGCCATGTCTGACATATTCAAGTGTAAGCATTGAGCAAAGCATAAATACAAGTAATGCATATTTGATTTATTTAACATGTAAGTAGGCTATATTTAATGAAATATTTCTTTTCCTAAGCAGTTTGATATTAAGAATCCGTGAAAAAATCAAATGCGGTAAAGACATTACTGTTTTACCATGGATTTTAAATTCCTCGTTCGTTTTCTTTTCTTCTAAGAAATAGAGAAAACAAAACCAAATGATGGGGTTTTATTTTTAAAATAATTATTTTTTTTTTCAAATAAATATTTTTAAAATATTTGCTACGTCGTAAGTTAAATAGACTCGAATTACTAGGACGGTCAAATACGTACTTGAAAAAATGTGATTGGGGTAGCAAGTAGTAACAGGTAGAGGTGTTAATACAAATAATGGGAAATCTAACACAAACAACAAATCTTTGGTAAAGACAAAACTGATACTCTGGAGGTTAGAAAGTAAAATTAATAAAAGAATGCAAAAATGATTTTTGTCTGTTTTAATTTTATTTAATATACTTTTAAATTATTCTTCAAAAACTGACTACTTTCTTTTCGTAACATTCGACTTGATTAAGAACCAATATCACTTTTACTTTTCACAGGAATTATTGAATATACTCCACAAGGATTTATGCTTGTTCTATAAAACGACCCCCAATTTGACAATTCGAAGAAAGTACTGTAGCTGGAAATTTGAGTTCCAGAATATCTGGGAGCAGAAAACTTCCAATAACTTCCAATCTGTAAGAAACTGACAATTACTTGCTTCATTGTGCGACAAGACTTTTTCCAAACTCTATACAGCAGGTATTTACGGATAAGAATAACAGAATAAAAGGTGTCATGTCACATAACATAAATTTTACGGGAGGATGATAATCTTCAAAACAAGGAACAACGGAAAACTATGTAAAAATGATTAGAAATTATGGAATAAATCATAAAAGCTGGAAATGTTGGAGGGCCTATTGCCAATTTTCCCGAAAAAATGTAGGGCCGTTTTCGTGAAACAGAATAAATATATTCATGAATACACACACAATTATTACTCAC
>JAQQPU010018205.1:0-17761 GCA_029168905.1 Artemia sp. Kazakhstan ARC1039
ATGGAATTGGGCAACTGAGTCTCTCAATCCCCGTAAAGCTCTTTTAAAAGATACAAAAACTACTTATTTAACACAAAAATTTCGTTTTTAATGAGCATCAAGTAAAGAAAAATCACACGGAATTAGGCAACTGAGTCTCTCAATCCCCGTAAAGTTCTTTTAAAAGATACAAAAACTACTTATTTAACACAAAGAGCCCCCATGTAACTGAACCCCTGTATAACTGAAACCCCTGTACAACTGAACCTCCGTGCTAAATTTCATTACGTTTAATATCTAGTCACCAAATGCTCCAAGCCTCAGAAGAAAAAGGGATTTTGAAAACAGGGAGCCCGATTTACGAAAAAAAAGGGATACCCCCCGTGCAACTGAACCCCCCTTGTAACTGAACCCGTGTATAACCGAAACCCTCCGTGCAACTGTATGCCCTTTAACTGAACCCTCGTGCAACTCACCCCTCTATGCAACCCACCCCCCTCATAACACTTTTCAGCCATTTCTTTTTAAATTGACAATATTTTTCAAACGTTACTTACGTATTATACAGACCACATCGGCGAGGTAAAGCTAGGTCAAGTCACAATGTCATTCTATCGTTACTTTTCAATTAAGCTATTGAATACTTTCTAGCAATGTCCCTTGTAAGCGTCTACGCAAATATCTTTTCGCAAAAAATTCGCAAATCTCGTAAACTAAAGAAGTAATTACCCTTTTCATAAACATTAGTCCTTCTATTAATGAACCCGTGAAGCGAAACCAGTCTTATAGCATCACAATTATATCGAGTTTTTTTTCAAATCCTAATCGCCAATCAAGTTATACACGTTCCTCTTGGCAAAGAGTGTGATGACCCGTAACTACTAGAAAAACCGGAAGGAACGTAAAGGCCGCAATAAACAGGATGGAACATAAAGTCCTCAAACTGCATAGATCTATTCTACTCCTAGAACCATTTTATTAGTTATTCTTTTTTCCTTTCAAATTATCGAAAACTTTCAGCCTTTTCAAGACAAGATATCTTGTCCAAGACAAGATTTGACATCTCCTCGAAGCTTGTCCTTTGCCTGCTGATTTGACAATTGTCAATCCCCTGTATTTTTATCTCTGAAGACGTATTTTTTTTTTATTATGATAACGGGTATTTTCTATTGACGGGTGATACTATTCCAGTTTTTGGGCTGTGACGTTGTCATCTGAAAGGCTGTCCCAATGAAACAGCTACATTGGCCTTAACAGGTGTTATAAGTTATGCCCCGGGGGCATGTAAGGTTTTTATGGAAGGGGTGGTCAAATAAACTTCAGAGGAGGCTTATTTGATTGGAAATTGAAAGTTATAATTTCTTCCTTAAGACTTAAAAGTGATCGGAGAGTATTTATTCCCCCCCCCCCCCACCCACTCTCTTTTCCCAAAATAAATCCGATCAAAATTTTGAGACAACCATTTTCTTAAAAACAGTCTAACGATCAGATAACAAAAACTTCGGAGTTAACAAAACTCCCCAGAGATTGAGAGATGGGCTTCAACCTAAGCACCGGGGGCATACAAGGTTTATATGGAAGAGGTTGTCGAATAAATTTTGTAGGGGCTCAAATGATTAAAAACTGAAAATCCTAATTCTCTTTTTAAGAGTCAAAATTAATTTTGAGGTAAGCAAATTGTTAAAAATAGTGAAAAAATCAGATACCGAAAACTCTGAAGTCGACGTCCCCCCCAAGCCCGAGGCAGGCGTTGTAAGTTACGGCTTGGAGGCAAATATGGTTCTTATGGAAGGGGTGCTCGTATAAACTTCAGAGGGGATTCATTTCAATGGAAATTCAAAGTTCTAGTTCACTTTTTTGGAGTCAAAAGAGGTTGGAGGGTAGCTAGTCCTCTCATCACGCCCTTTTTTCCCCAAACGCATCTGATAAAAATTTTCAAAAAGCCATTTTGTTAAAATAGTTCAAATATCAGATTAAACACTTCAGGATTGGCAAAACCCCCAAGAGCCCAGGATGTCGTAAGGTCTTTTAAGCTGTGCCCTGGGGGGGGGCATATAAGGTTTTTGTGTAAGTGGTGGTGGTATAAACTTCAGAGGGCGCTCGTTTAGTTGGAAATTGAAAGTTCTAGTTACTTTTGCAGGTCAAGCGTGATCAGAGGGCATCTACCCCCCCCCCCATCTCTTTTCCCAAAATACATCCGATAGAAATTTTGACATAGTTATTTTGTTCGAAATAGTCAAACTATCAGACAACAAAAACTTTGGGATCAACATACCCCCCCCCCCCCAGAGCCCGAGGAAACGGTTGTAACTTATGTTCCGGGGAGCAGCAAATAAGGTTTTTATGGAAGAATTGGTCGTATAAGCTTCGAAGGGGACTCAAATGAGTAGAAATTGAAAATTTTAATTCCCTTTTTAAGATTCAAAAATGATCAGATGGCAACTAGCCCCCCTTTTTTCCCAAAATGTATCCAATAAAATTTTTTGATATAGTCACTTTGTTCGAAATAGACGAAGTAAAATGTAACAAAATTCCGGGGCTTACAAAACCCCCCAAAATCCAGGGGCAAGTGTAATAAATTATGCCCCGTGGTCAAATAAGGTTTTTGGAAGGAATGGTCGTATAAACTTCGGAATGGGTTCATTCAATTGGAAATTGAATGTTGTAGTTCTATTTTTAAGCATCAAATGATACATGATGGCAACTAGTCTCCCTTGCCCAGTTTCCCAAAATCCATTAGATCAAATTTTGACAGCCATTATGTTAAAATAAGTTCAAAAATCAGATAACACAACGTTGGGGTCAACACAACTCCCAAAACCCCGGTGGCAAGTGTTGTAAGTTAAACTAAGGGTGCCTTTAAGGTTTTTATGTGAGGTATTTTAGAATAGTTCAAAGATCAGATAAGTGTGATCCCCACTCCCATTCAAAAAAATCTATTAATGATATTCTATTCAGAAACTGATTGAGCTGACCCTTGTACCTCCAGAGCCCGGTCCTCCTCCCCTCTTAAAAACTTTTTAACGATAAATCACGGGAGATGATATCTGGTCCTCCCTCCATGGGTTGTGACCCCCCCCCCCCAAAAAAAAAAAAAAACAAATATTAACGAAATTTTATTCCAAAAATATCGAAGCTTGTCACAAAAGCCTTATATGCCCCCAAGACATAAGTTGCAGGAGCTTTTTCCAAAATCTATACGATTGCCCCTTCGATAAAAACCTTATATATCATCAATGGACAGCTTGCATAACTTACAGCCCTTGCCCTAAGGGCAGTGGTAGGTTTTTTGAACCTCTAAGGCATAATTATTTTAATTAATTTACCTTTTGACTATTTTGGACATACTGGCCATCTCAAAAATTTGACAGAATGCATTCGGAAAAAAGATGGCGTGAAAGGAGGGTTTGGTTCTTGGGAATTGACTTCCCAAGTCAATTCCTTCCTCTTGGAAGAAATTGACTTCCTTCTTCTTGGGAATTGACAAAGAACATTCAATTCCTAGTCGAATTAGCCCTCTTACTTTATATATGAGCCCTTTTATATATAGCCCTCTGAAAGCCTTATTTGTCCCCAGGGTATAACTTACAACATTTGCTTTTGGGTTCTGGGGAGGTGGGTTTTCTCTGGATTTTTCGTTATGTGATATTTGGTCTATTTTGAACAAAATGGCTATATATAAAATTCGATGAGATTTATTTGGGGAGAACGGGGACATGAAGGGGGGCTAGTTGCCATTTTTGACTCTTAATAAGAGAATTAGAAATTTTAATTTCCAACCAAATGAGCCCCCTCTGAAAATCATATGACCACCCCGTCCATAATAACCAAATATGACCCCAGGACACAACTTGGTACGCTTGCCCATAGGCTCTAGTGAGGGGGTGAAATCTGTTTTTCAAAAATTCCGAGAAATACGAATTTGAAATTTTTGTCATTTGTATTTCAGAATCGGCTGTTGCTAGAGCGCTGACGTCTTACAACAATGTCAATTAGACTATTCGAAAGAGAATTTTTTTTTACACAAGATGGCCTTTCCGAACCTGTTTTGCCGGATCTGTCTCTCCAAAACTCCGAGAAAAACAAGTTTGAAAATTTTGACATTTGTATCTCAGAATAGGCTGTATTTAGAGCGCTGACGTCTTACAGCAATGTCAATTAGACCAATTGAAAGATAATTTTTTTACACAACATACCGTTTGTAAACAGTTTCTACAAAAACTATTATTTTCGGCAAAACCGCTCTCAGAAGACGAAATTTTTAAAAAAGTGCTTTCTCAAAATTTTCATTGGTGGGGTTTGAGGAAAAAAGCGTGGTGGGGGGCTAGCTCCGTTCTTGTTTTTACTTTTAAAAATTGAATTGAAACTTTGAATTTCCTAAGAAATGAGCCCCCTCTGAAGTTTAAATTAGCACCCCTTCCATTGCAACCATGCATGCCCCCAGGGTCATAGGCGGCGCAATCGCGCTGCCTAAGTTAAGAACGTTGTTGGCACAATGTATTATTTTTTTTGTCTTTTTTTCTTCCATACCAGGGCACTTCGTATCGAAAGAGTCGTCGTAGGAACTTCGAAAAGGGCTCATTCGATTGAAAATTGGAATGGCTAGTGCCCGTTTTAATAGTAGAAAGTGATTGGAAGGCAACTAACACCCCTTCCACGCCCACCATTTCCCGAAACACATCCAATCAAAATTTTGAGATAGCAATTAGGAATAGAAAATAGGTTATTGAGGAGGTCTCTCCCCCACAACCCTCAGGGCAAGGGTTTTAAGTTATGACCTGGTGGCATATAAGAACGATGTTGGCACAATGTATTATTTTTTTATTTCCTTTAGACCAGGGCACTTCATATCGAAGAAGTTGTCGTAGAAACTTCAAAAAGGATTCATTCGATTGGAAATCAGAGTGGCTTGTGTCCTTCTTAATAGTCGAAAGTAATTGGAAGGCATGTAACACCCCTTCCACGCCCACTATTTCCCGAAACACGTCCAATCAAAATTTTTAGATAGCCATTTTGTTCAGCGTAGTCGATTTCCAGATAGAAATTATGTTTTTTAGGAGGACACTCCCCAACAGCCCTCAGGGCAAGGGTTGTAAGTTATGCACTTGGGGCATATAAGTCTTTTATAGAAATCTTTGTCGTAGATATTTCAAAAAGGGCTTATTCGATTGGATATTCAAAGGGCTGGTGCCCTTTTTAATAGTCGAAAGTGATTGGAGGGCAACTAACCCCCCTCTCAAGCCCAACTTTTCCCCAAAAACATCCAATCAAAATTTGAAAATAGCCATTTTGTTCAACGTAGTTGAAAGTTCTTGAATTAGGTCTTTGAGCATGACAACCCCTCCACAGCCCTCAGGGAAAGGGTTTTAAGTTATGCCCTGGGGGCATATAACGTTTTTATAGAACGTGTTGTCGTAGAAACTTCAAAAAGTGCCCATTAGATTGAAAACTAACACCCCTTCCACGCCCACCATTTCCCCAAAAACATTCAATCAAAGTTTAGAGATAGCCATTTTGTTCAACGTAGTTGAAAGTTCTGTCAGTCAATTTATAGGGTTTAACTATCTAGAGAAAACTGTTTACAAGTCCTGCGATTATTGGCATTAAAACTCTAAAAAAGCTACCGCCCGCCTGAAGAAGACGTTTTCTTTTAAAATGTTTTCCTTTGTTTTGCAAGCCAATGCACGTACAGTGGAATGATGTTACTTTGTCTGTTGTATAGCATCTTCTGACAAGTGTACATTGCTCTCAGTTAAATTTAAACAAAATTAAGACATTAGATTAGTAACTTCTTTGTCAACACCATGTTTGAGTATGGCTTGCCTGTGTGGTGGTTTTGAAGTGCCTAGAACAGAAAAAAATGTCTATTTTCATATAGTTTTTTCAATGGCATGATGGCAATTGCCTTTTCTACTGTTCACCGGAAGATATACAGTAATTTCTGTGTCAAAAATATCTGTGACTACACTTAGATCCTCGGGTGTACTCTGATTAAGATCTAGCAGAAGGTACCGGTAGGGCTTATTTGTCACCTGGTTGTAGGCTGACAGCAAAAATTTGGGAGCACCTGGATAGATTTGTTTATCGAGAGTTATTAGAGAACTAGAGTCACGAACAAGTCCGTAGATAATATAGATGGCGCAAGTCGAAGCAAGGGTTCTCATACATTTGCTCTGATGAAACAGATTGTGTAGAACTAGGGTTAAGGAAATAGGTTCATGAGAGCGAACAGTAAACAATTGTAGCATTTCCTTTGAGAACTGTTCAATTGATTCGGCCATATCATCAATAATCAGCCAGAAGTTTGGTTCAATACTGTTGAAAACATCAAGTCCCCGTATGAATTGTATTGACATGGATGTGACAGTGGCAATAGGTTTTATTTGATCGTAGGACTCCTGCCAAATACTATAGCAATAGTAAATTTTCTTTGGTTTTTCCGGAAACATTTTATTACAATTTTAATTATTTTAGCTAAAAGTGTCGTTTTCCCAGACATTGAGGGGCCACACAGAAACGATCTGAATGGTGTTTTAAATTGATACATACCGCTGCTGTTGTTGACAACAGTTGGAATGCAACTAACTGTAAACCATACTTTTCTAATGAATAAATTATAATTTTCTCTTAGATCTACCTAGTACGTTATTCAATAGCAACAAGAACAACAAAAACAATATTTTTTTTTCCTTTATTAACATCAACACTTTTTGTACAGCAATAATAACACTATTTTGTATTTATTACAAAAAAAACAACTTAAAATACAGCAAGAGCAACAATAGCGCACACTATTTGTACAGCAACAACAATAGCAACAGAAGAATATTTTTTCATTTATCGTCAAAAAACTACTAAAAATACAACATCAACTATAGCAACAATAGCAGCACAGTTGAAAAAATTTCTAGACTAAGAAGAGAAAATGTGAATCCCCCCACCAAGGCCCCACCCACTCCTCTGGGGCCTTGGAGTGAACGCCGGCTGCGGGCGGACCCCCACCCCCCGGGGACCATTAGGGGTCGAAGGCCGGTGAAAAAACAAACTCTGTATAAAATAGCTGCTGCTGCAGTTAAATGATGATTGAGAAATTGTTATTGTCCCCCTCCCGACCCCCGTTTTTATACTATTTGAGGTTTTCAAGTTAACTTATCCAGACCGAGTTGGTTTCGATAGTTTACAAATTATACTCGATCTGAAATTCGATAGTGGCCGTGGGGGAGTACTTTTACACCATTCTCGAGCACATAGACCTTGTCGGATATTCGTGACAGGGCATTTTTTCCACTCTAACAGTATAGTTCCTATAATGTAGAGAGCGAATTGCAAGCACTTTTTCTCTTCACACTAGACAACTGTCTACACAGTTTCTGTAGACACAATTTAATTAAGTCGAAATTTTTTTTACAAAGTGTGTAGCACCCCTTTGCACGCCTGCTTTATATCCTTGTCGTGTGTATACACACAGTAAACCTTAGGACCGGGAAACACCCCATTGGATATTAAATCACTCCTCGTCTCTGATTTTAACATTAAAAGTTGATTGGGGGCCTGACGTTTCACCAACTCGAGGTAGAGTGACTTATTCCAATTGGTGTGGTCCATCCGCGAGCTGATGTGCACCCTGTTTTCTAAATCATTTAATAAATCCAAAGTTTTAACTTTTAACAACAGAGAATCTGTGTCCCCATAGTAATCTTTAACCTCTCCCTCCCTTGGCCATTGTACCTTGCACACATTGTAAAAGAACGAAAACACGGTTTTTTTGAAAATTTACAGTACTGACCTGCCCCCCGCTATATTCTTGTTTAGAACAACATTTTTCTTTTTTCTGTGTAGAAGAACCATATTCGGCTCTATGCTCGTGAATGTTATAAAATTGGGCTCGGAAATAATTCGTGCACATTCTTTGGGGCATGTTACGACGTCATAACGTGATCTGTTTCGTACGCTTTCACACATTTTTCCAAAAACTGAATTTAAAATAAGTTTGTATATTTCTTTTTCGACTTCACTATTTGCCAATTAACGTTTACTGAAACAAGTGTCAATAAACGTCTTCAAGTAGGGTTTCTATTCTAATCGAATTGCAGGGCCCTGTGTATTTTTGTGACCCTGAAACCATTGCTCACCATCCATTGCAAAACGACGTTGTGAACAACAATATTCTGTTTCGGGTCCAGACCGGCAATCAGTTTCTGCTTGGAGGGGTCCAGTGCATGCCCATATCCTCGACCAATGACCGATTGTATGGGCTCAATGAGTCCTTGGTCACAGGTCTATTCACGCACGGAAATACAAAATCTTTCACAGTATCGTAAAGTTCCACTGGTATGTGTCCGTCAATTTCAAAGAACGATCCTTGTGGGCCATTTTCCTCGACAGTGTGAATGCCGGGGTTGTCACAAGCATTTTCAAGCCATTTGTAATTGACACATGGCAAACAGTAGTGAGACATTGCCGAAGGGTACAATGAGTTCATGTCAAGAAAAACTGCATTAGACTTTATACCGGTGTCTTGTCCAGTTGGATCGGTTGTTAGAACAAATCCCCGTGAAAAAAAACCCCACTCCTCATCGATCTTTCTACAAATAGGTGTTGATCCACGTCGGTGATCAACCGTATTTCCTCCCTACTAATTTTTAGAATTAAGTCCATTACCAAATGCGGAGTGGAAAAATAATAGCCAATATCTAGCCCAAACTCTGAATAAATTTTATCTGTGTTTTTGCAGACAATATCCAATAGAGTTAACACATCACTGGCCAAGTACATTCTGCAATAATCCCAACCATTTTTACAATTACCCTTAGCCCATACCCTCTTAGCAAATTCATATTATTCGGCAGTGCATTCACTATTGGTAAGTGAATTATAGAATGCTACAATTGGGGGTAATGACTCCTCACATAACCGTGCGACAGAACAGTAATAGCCATATGCATATATGCCTTTACAGGTCAGTAAGTCATACATTTCACTGTCTGGAAAGCGCTGTTTAAGCAGAGGAAAACAATCAAAATTGTCGCTTTTCTGCACTTGAATGAGTTGACAGAGAGCCTTGGGGAAGAAACTATATGAATCTAAAAACCAGATTTTATTCCAGCACATATGCCAATTATTCACTTCCTGCCATTTCAACTCTAAAAGCACCAGCTTCTCATCAGATTTTGGGATAATATTGTAGGTAAATGAGTTATTTACCCACGGACTATCTGCTCCCCCTCCCTCTCTATGCATACGTGCCAGAGCCGGTAAAATAAATTTCAAATCATAATTTGAATTGTGAATGAAAACCAGTGTAAAAACTGCGGGCTTAAATTCACATTGCACGATTGGTGTGCTACACCTCGAAAATTACTACTCCCTGACGATATTTGAATCTACAAGTTATTATGATCCCTGACTTTCCCCTTCTCCGCTCTTTTCCCCCTAGTCCCTTTGCCCTTAGCCCCCTCTTCAAATTCCCCCTTATAAACCGAGTATATTTTCTGATTTTTAATATCCAGACGATCCTCTGCTGACAATAACATCAGGTAGTGGGTATTTCTCAAACGAGAAACAGCTCCATTTGCAGTGATGATTAATTTAGTCAATGCCTTGATCATGCACTCATTCTCATTCAATGTTTCGAATATTTTCAACAATTACATACTGTTAGAGCTGTCTCTTTATGCGTGGGCATAGGGAACCGCGATAACTCGATGTTCTTTGATACGATTCGGAAATTTTGGGTCGTTCACATCCACCAGATTAGCTTCACAATCCAAACTTATTTTATCACTTTGCATTAGAGTATTCTGAACATTTTTAAAACGTAAAATTGCACGGTCACCCGAAACTGTTTCCACCGATAGATATCCGTGACACCTGCAATGCTTCATATGATTTTGTAACTTTAATTCAGTCCAAAATCTAGACAGGCATGTTGGACAATAGTATCGTGTCCCATGTGTTCTACCCTCCCCCGAAACTGTACTAATAGTCGTAATAGGATTTAAATGTCCAATTGACTTGGGTTCACTAGGCGGTTTATGCAACAACCAAACCCAGTGTTTCACCGATTCAATCGACGGGCACCTTACTGGGAATATTACACCCTTTTTATAAGAATGCATACCCTCCTGAAATTCTGTTTCATATTGGAGCACAGTAACACCGATATTTAAATAGGCGTTGGCCCGTTCAAAAATATCTATCGACCCGAGTGTTACTGGAAATTTTCCCACGAAACAAGAGAAATCTACTGGGGAAAATCAGACCCCTCTTTCCAATGCATGGCCCAGTAGTCCAAATTTTTCTTTGAAGCTTCATCTTTCAGAGGTTTGGAAGCTGATATGAGGAAAGAGTACATGAAAGATTTTTGGTCTGTTTCGAAACAGATTCGTTGAACACCCTGACATCCTTCTAAATCGGGATTATATTTTAAAAATGTACCCTTTTCCCTATGCCCCCTGTTAAAATAAAATATTTTTTAAATTTACATATATTTACACTTACATTTTCAATAAATAAAACAACGGAACCACTCCCGTTCTCATTATAATTTTTGAGATGAGTGATAATATTGTCAATCCATTGCAGAAATACTTTCTCGTAATTCTCCCAATGAGAGTGCAACACCAACATCTGGGTGTGTACTTGCTGATCGTACACTTCACTATGACCCTCATTCAAATAAAATATTTTTAAAACAATTTAGGCCTTAATGGAGTCCCGACCTCCCCAGACTTTAATCTGGTTGTCTAAGAGTGCACGAATTTTTTCTACATATTCATGAACGATATAAATGGGTTCGCTTATAAAATTTTACTCCATAAGTGAATTAAACGGATCCCCAAAAGTTGCAGTAAAACGACTATTGAATTCAGTATCGAATTTGTTTTTTGAAATTCCGGTAATGACGTGAATTGTATATAATTGCCCCATCCCTCTCGTATATCATCATCATTAGCTAAACCCTCCCCTCTTGTACATTATCATCACAACCCCTCCCCCACTTTGTTCAGCAATAGGGCTGGTCCGTGTACTAAAATCCATCAAAACCATTCATTTTCAATTAAATTTGATCGAATAGGGAGTATATTCATTAAATCAGAGGGGCGAGGGTTCTTGTTTGACTCTCTGGTAAAATTATCTAAAATTTGTGTAGTATTTGGGCTTAGCCATGGTAAGTCGCCCTCTGAACTAACTGCATTGCCTTGTTCAAGTGTACTGTTGTCTACATCTAATTAATTACTCAATAAATTGTCTGCCCACTCCGTATCAATGGGATAAGTATCATTTAAATTAACATTACCATCACCATAACTCTCTCGTAAGAATTTACCGTATCGATCGAGATCTTGTTTGTCGATAGCCGGTATTTCAGTGACCTGATTGTCACGAAAATCTATTTGCGGTTCAATTTGGATCATTTCGTGACTTGTTTCTTCAGCTGGTGGGGGAGATACTGCATATGGAACCAATGCAACCTATAAAGAAAATAGCTTATTTTCAAAGTGTCTAAATCACCCTATTTTGAAAAATGGATTATTAACAAACTATATTTTCATATTATTTAAAACATGCGCTTAAAAAACACGCTTCGTAAAAGTAGCAATATAACTATCTGTGTGCACATAGTACCATTTGGTTAATTCACTGTTTCTCACTCTATATATCCTGAAAGTTCAAATTTAATAGCCACCCTATATGCATTAGTGATATAACATATATACAATCTAAACGAAACAAAGTAGATTTTGCTTTTGTTCAAACAACCCCCAAAAATTTCATATTAATACACTTTATCTGCTTTGGAAAAAAACCGGGGTCTTTACTTGGTTCGAAAGGGGTAGTCTAACTCTTTCAGATCATCTCCTGAAAATACCTTATTTTCAAAGTGTCTAAATCACAATATTTTTTAAAATTGGATTATTATTTTCATATCGTTTAAAATATGTGCTTAAAAACACGCTTAGTAGTAGTAGTAGTAGTAGTAGTAGTAGTAGTAGTAGCAGAAGCAATATCTGTGTACACGTAATACCATTTGGCTATTTCACTGTTCCCCGCTCTATATATCCTGAAAGTTCCAATTTAATAACCACCCCATATGCATTAGTGATATAACATATTTACAATCTAAACGAGACAAAGTAGATTTTGACTTTGTTCAAACAACCCCCAAAAATTTCATATTAATACTCTTTATATGCTTCGGAAAAAAAACTGGGGGTTTTACTTGGCTCGAAAGGGGTAGTGTAACTCATCAGATCATCTCCTGAAAATAGCTTATTTTCAATGTGTATAAACCAATCCTCTTTGACCTTAGAATTACACTCGTTAATGCAAGTCTGTTATTTTCAAGATTTTCTGGAACATACGATAAACGGGGACCCTTGAGTCTCACATCTCTTATCAAAGCCATTATAACGCAACTTGAAATTCATATTATTTCGAAGTCTAACAGTACAATCTTTACCCTTTTAATTGACTTGGGAGAAAATTCATTAGCGGAAATAAAATTTAAAAACTTACATTAAGATTTGCAGCTTGCATGTTGAGGGCTGAAGGTGGCGGGTACATTGCTCAAGATTGTCCTTAAAAAGAAAATAAATTATAGTTTTTCATGTACCTAAGGAAAAAAGCGTTAGTAGTAATCTAACTTATACTTTGCTTGCGCCCCCGTACCAAACAGGTTTTTCTGATAGGTAAACAGGTCATCACACTCTTTGCCAAGAGGAACGAGTATAACTTGATTGGTGATTAGGATTTGAATAAAAGGAATGGTTTTCACTACAATTCATATTAGTAAGAGAATTGGATTCAAAGAGAATAGTTTTTATTTGAGAGGATATTAGTGGAGAAAAAAAAATGAGTGGTGCATTTACACTATTGGAGATTAATGATGGAACCGACAGCAGCAGCAGCAACGATATACGAGTACCTAATGTAGCTGTGGAAATAACTGCTGGTTGTAGACTATGTCTTGAATGGGACACTATGTATGCTAGATATGTGATATCATTAAGCAAATTTAAGCAGGAGGAACAGCTGTGTTTTGCTGGAAAAGTAAATATTCTCCATATAAATAAACTTCGGTCAGCATTAGATGTTCTATCGAAATATATTGATGAGAACAAAATGCATCAGTGAATATTATTATTGTAATTATGTTCAATAAAACTGTTTCTAAATCAATGGTATTTTTTCTTTTTTTCTATAGTAGACAAGCGTATATTTTTTAGAGTACAAAACGAGATTCTGATTAGTCTGAAGTTGGTTGTGAGAGAGTTAGGACTCTAAAAAATGGATAGATTCGAGAAAGATCGAATCATGAGGAATCTAATTCTTATGGAAAAACGTTTGATTCTAGATGATGATTTTCTAGAGTTGTCTATTCAAAGGAAGATATTTTCTCGGGGAATGCTTGTCGATATAATGAAAACTGATTCTCCATCATTAGACTATTGTATGAAGCTTCTACATCGTGGTCCAAATGCATTTACACAATTTATTGATATATTGATCACGACACAGCAAAATGATATTGTGGATATGCTTTTAAACATTAGTTTTTAGAAATTTAGGACTTTTTTTTTCATAAGAAAGATGGTGCTCAAGGATGATTTACTCCTCTCTCTCTCTATCTCAGACAATTTTTTTGATGTTGCTAGCTCAGTTTCATTGTGGCAGTGAGAGCGTCAACACCTGACAAAATGTTCCATACATGCCCACTATGTATGTACTCACTGGGCAGTTGGTCATCATGTGAGAATTGCAAAATGATTGAGGAGTATGATGAAAAGTGTAGATTATGCAACCCGTGTAAATTGCATAGAGGATATGCTGTACAAATTAAAGGTTGTAATTCCTGTCTTGAAGAGGTGTGTGACTCATCCTAGAGGTCACCTATGCTCCAATTGTCATTATGATAAATGTAAGCAGTGGGAGAGTACATATCCCGGTATGATTGGAAAGAATCCTAACCGGGATTTTAGTTTATTGCTACGAGATTGGTATCGTCGTGGTTTTAGATTGTTCTGGGAGGAGGAACCAGGTCAACGATTCAACTGTTGGAACAACAAGAGAATATGGTTTCTACGTCATTGTTGTGAAGACACTGGGTGTTATGATTATAAGCCCACTGATTTTTATTTGGCAGTGACAGAATGTGATTCGACACTTGAGGACACTGTTTGTGAAATTGCTTCAAATACACAAATTGAAACATGTGAATTCTATAGAATGAATGCGAATAGTATCATTGACTATACAAAGAGATATGACAAGAGTGAAGTCACACTCTACTGTAGAAAATGTGACCCTGACATTGCAGTACATCAGAATCAGTACACTGTGAATTCAAATAATCTACCTGCACTAGTTGTTGTTGACAAATACCTAGTAGTGGATGAAATCTAAAGAGTAGAAAAGTCGTTTTATCATGTATATAATTTTTTTTTATTAATAAATAATTTCACATACATCTTTGGAACATTTTATTCTTAGGGCTCTAAAATCAATATTAAATACACTTGTAAGTATATTCTCCACTAGAAAGTCGTTCAATTGAGGTAAGTCAACGTAGATGTTGAGAAACTGCTTGTAGGTGTAGCCACGACATCTGAACATGAAAAAGAGTAGTGCATGAAAGCCACATGTCTTAGTCGCTAAATCCTGTACTCTTCGTTGATTTTGAATAATGGTTTTCCCACTGCTTTCAATAAAGTTGCTGATGTATGGAACGTAGAATTTATACGATAGGCCAAGAGGATCAAAAAATTCAATATTCTTCGCTGTTTGAAAGATGCATAGCCAATGACCGGTCTTCAAAGTCGATGGACTGCTATTAACAATGATTAGGGTATTGTTAACACTTGGAATTTTTTCAATGAAGTCCGAGGGTATGCAATAGGACTTGTATTGGGACATGTATGGATCCATACTAAATACATTGATTATTTGATTTGTGTTCATGGTGCAAGGTCTAGTAGAACACTACCGTCGGGTGTGATTTCCCAATAGGTTTCAAATTGACTCAGTGATATTAGCGTGATACTCTCAGTCAGAGCATCGGCAAATGTACACTCTAAACGTACATTCCCAGTTCGTACTATGCTCATATCCTGTGTGCCTGACAAGTCCAAAACAATAACCCCATGATTTTTTGAAAACATTGATTCAGTTATTCCATTTTCAAATAGTTGAGAGTCATGATCTAGGGATTGCATGGTCAACTCGTACAGAGTTCTATAGGATTTTTTGTCAAATGATAGAGTGTACAGTGGAATACCATTCACTTTGCACACAAGGCTAGATAAACCGAAAAAATTAAAATCATGGGGGGATTCAGTCCAGGATCCAACGGCGCTGCCACTCTTCACAAAGGCCAAAGCCAATTTTGATGGGATTTCTCCATTGATAAATGATGAATCGCTATAGCTACGAGAACCGGTGGCAATGTGACGTTGATTGGTGATTGTAGGGGGGACAAGAAGTTTAATGTTGTTACCATTGGCTCTTAGCTTTTCCACTGCCAATGCAACAGAGCTCATAACTTGTTGTTTTCGGACGTGGAGAATTGCCGATGTGATAATAACATTTGCATCGGGTGCTGCAGGAAGTGTTTTTCTCAGAATGAAATTCGATGGGGCCATCTGTAACTTTATGTCAATCTTGACATTGGGGGGTAGCCATTGGGATATATTGAATATCTCATGATTTAATTTTCCAACTAGATGATACTCCTGGGTCACTGCAGTAGTCAACTCACCGTCAGTATCAACACCTGTTCGATATTCATAGCCCAATGATTGTCCTCTCATCTCCTTGTACGCCTTTGGCGTCATCATCATAAATTGTATGTAGCTTGCATAGTTGGATAAATTATTGCTAGTGCTCACCAATGTCCCATTAATAAATACATTAATTTGTTTGAATAGGTTGTGTAGAATACAGTTTTCATAGGAGAGACCATCGCCGGCATTTGGAGTTGTATTATCTGACTTTTTCTTCACCACAACATTTAGATCAATAAATGTTGACGACAAATCAATGAAATAGTCTTCATTGGAAAATATTTGAAAGTGTATATTTTCCGAGAGGGGTTGTTGAGGGTGAAATTGTTCATAGTAGCCATACTTGACACTGACATCAACATTTTCAGCATTGAATAGATTCAATGAGGAAGTGATTGATGGATATGATTCCTTGTGAGGGAGATAAGTCATCTTAAGAGAAGAAATCCTTCTTTGATCTAACAATCTTTTTCTTTTTCTTCTTCTTCTGCTTATTGGTCTTTGTTGTTTTATTTCTCAAAGTCCTTGTTGATGTCCTTTGCTTCCTGCCTGGGTGGAGACTGATGAGTGAATGACGCGAACGCATCCTTTTCAATCCTTCCCCATTTTGTCGAGATTTTAATTGTTCGCCAACGGCTCTTGCTGAAGATCTAATATTTTCTTTAACACTCTCCTTGAAATTCTTGCCCGACCCCCAGTCCTGTAGTGTGGAGGCTGCAAAATTTGATGCAGCAGGTACAAGATATTTTCTGGCAAGGGGTAGTGCAGAACGAAATAGCTTAGCAAACCAGCTACCAAGACCATAGCCAGACATTGTAGTACGCCCCTTGTAGTAGTCCAATCCATTGCCTATTTGACGTGGACTCAAAGCACCAACATAACAGTCAATATCGGGACAGACAAATGGAATTCTTCTATTGTTCATTTTTTAGGTGATTGTACCGTCTTTGTCGTTGACAATAGGTCGAAAATGACATGTAATCACTGCTAGGCCTTTTGAAATTGCTATTGGATCACCTAATTCAGTTCTTAGTGTTAACTGACAGAGTTCCAAATAGGAAGTGTTTACGGGAATATACTGAAGATGCTTTATATTGTAGTGGTGAACATGTTCTTGATTGGTTTTTCGTTCAAGAACTCGTAGGAGGGGAACATTTGAATTACCAACCCGAGATGTTTCCA
The DNA here is from genome assembly GCA_029168905.1 of Artemia sp. Kazakhstan ARC1039. Lineage (NCBI taxonomy): Eukaryota > Metazoa > Arthropoda > Branchiopoda > Anostraca > Artemiidae > Artemia > Artemia sp. Kazakhstan ARC1039. Next base: position 16,944 of record JAQQPU010018205.1, read on the forward strand.
CAAATGAAGCGTAGAGAAATATACAAGTGTCCGTGGAGAAGCTGGGTGCATAGTCTGCATAGATAACATGGTCACTACCACTGAAATTTTCTGTCTTAATAATACGTTTTTTAAAACCAAGAACCTCACGTAAATTCTCATTGAGGAAAATTCTTTCATTCTCAAATGGATTGGTAATATAAATTCTCCTTTGTTCCGTCGAGTAATTGAAAGTGAAACCACCTTTTTTTCGACTTGCAATTTTTTTGTTGATAACTCGACACAGTTCATGCATGTTATTGTATTCCCTGTAGGGGATGTTAGCAATAGGGTACTGATTAGAGTCAAAAGTTGCCATTGCACCTTCATCACCGAATTCAAACGGTCTAATTTTTATTTCATATTTACGATCCTTTCTCAGGATGTCATAGGTATTTTTGAGGATACAGTCGACAAGGGCCACTTCATATGCACCGTCAAATTTGATGGCGGGTGAGAGTTTTGTCCAAAAATCACTTGTCGTATTCAAGTCATTGTAGAGAGGATCGGAAACGTTGGACATGAAAGTTACATAGAAATCATTGGGCATTGTCAATATCTTCAACACCAATCCAATAATCAAAATCAGAGTTGTATCCTAGCCAGCGAACAAGTAACTGTTTCTTACCCCCGCGAGTACGTGTCTTTAATATCTTTTCAATTTGATAGATTTCACTAGCATTTTTAACTTTTTGCAATTCATAGTCATAAAAGCCGCCGAGAATCTCTTCATCTTTGGTATCACGCAGGCGATAAGTTATGGGTTTAGTGTCTAGGATTTTTGCCACTTTAAAAAGTTC
>JAQQPU010018206.1:0-17760 GCA_029168905.1 Artemia sp. Kazakhstan ARC1039
TTTGCCCCAGGGGTGATCGTATCGACCCAGTGGTCCTAGAATATCGTGGGAGGGCTCATTGGAACGGAAATTAAAAGTTCTAGTGCCCTTTTTAAGTGACCAAAAAAAGGGAGGGCAACTAGGCCCCCTCCCACGCTCAATTTTTTCCAAAAGTCACCCGATCAAAATTTTGAGATAGCCATTTTTTTAGCATGGTCGAAAATATTATAACTATGTCTTTTAGGATGACTTAATCCCTCGAAGTCACCTGGGGAAGGGCTGAAAGTTATGAACTTTACCCAATGTTAGCCTATAGTATTGGTTATTGGGAAGTATACAGACGTTTTCAGGGAGAATTTTTTCTGGTAGTGGGGGGTGGGGTGGGTCTGGGGTTAAATGGGAAGATCTTTTCATGAAGGAAGTTTTCATGGGGGAAGGGATTTTGCTATGAAGGGGGCGCCGGATTTCCCATCATTATTTTTAAAAGCATCAGAAATTAAATATAAAAACAAGTTTTTCAACTGAAAGTAAGGAGCAACATCAAAACTTAAAACGAACAAAAAAATATTAGCTATATTATTCGGTACACCTTCTAGTCAATGCTATCGCTATTTGAATGGTGGGAGGCACTTGTGCCAAATCCTAACCAATTTCGGGGTACCACCTCCATGTTGAAGATGCGGTAATAAGGTGCGTGGCAGGTGGCACCGTTCCCCGTCTAATGATGCATGGCAATATATTTATGGGCTTTGTTGGGCTAACCACCCGGCAAAGCTTCTTTTACCTGGTTATGATTAACAACAAAAAGCCTCGAACCAAACAGCTATTTCAACGACGACCTGTAGCACGTCCACCGACCATCCAAACGGACCTGTTTACTGTAGCCCACTGCAACGAACGTGGTCTCAGATCTAAGTTTGACCAGTTCCTACATTTAGTGAACTCGGTCCAGCCATCTATCATGTGCATCACAGAGACCAATCTAAACCCAGAAATTCATAGCAGTGAGGTTTCCATACAGGGATATACGCTCCTCGGGCGGGATCGAGAGCGTAGTGACAGCGCTAAATATGGAGGAGGAGGTGTCGCTCTTTATATACAGAGCCATATACCTTATTCATGCTTGCACATACCAGATTCAGCAGGCGAAGAAGCTCCGTGGGTCAAAGTGACCCTCCCAAATAAATCCATGATTGTCTGTACCGTGTATAACCCTCCAACTTACCAGATTACAAGCTACCTTGAAACCTCCCTTAAATATATTCGAGGCAAGTACGCTACGTCTGCCATTATCCTTCATGGAGACTTCTACGTCCATCATAGCGTGTGGCTTCGCAGCAAAAACACTAATAGGGAAGGGTCGGATTTGTATGATCTATCTCTCTCTTACAGGCTGGAACAACTTGTCGATTTCGACACGTATCACGGCCCAAACGAATCATCTGGTCTTGACCTATTCCTTGCAGATCACCCTGACTCCTTTAAGACAGACCCTCATGCTTTCACCAGTGACCACGTTGCCGTTGTTGCAAGTGAAAATCTACGTATTCCGCCTCCATTAAAGCATGAACGAACAACCTGGCTATACAAAAGAGGTGATTGGGACGGTTTGAGAAACAAACGGTCAAACCATCCAAACAAGCTCTTTTTTCTCAAGCAGTGGAGAGCGTGCCTCCTAGAAGGCCCAGAGAAAGCTGCAGATAAGCACCAGCAGCCCATAGTTGACTCTGTCGAAGAGCATATTCCTTTAAAGCAGATCCAGGTGTCCAGTAAGGACAAACCTTGGTTCAACGCCCAGTGTAAGAAGACAATCCGAGCAAAGCAAAAGGCACACAAGCGATGGCTACTTTTGAAAAGTGAAGAGGACAGAATTGCATTCATAAATGCTCGCAAAGATGCAGTTCAAGCGATTCGGCAGTCCTGGGTTCAGTATAAGGAGAAATTCGCCACCAAACTTCAACTTGCTTCGGCAAAGAGTTGGTGGAAAATTGTCAAGGAGGCTTTACCGTCGTCCAAGGGGACCGCAATTCCTTCTCTCTAGAGTAACGGGACAGTGGTACAAGATCTACAGGCAAAGGCTGAAGCTCTTGCTAAGGCTTTTGCCGAATTCTCAAATTTAGACAACGACGGTAGAGAAGTACCAAAATTCTCCGACCGAACTGACACTGTCCTGGAACGCGTGAATTTTTCTGCTCCCAAGATCTTTCGCATTCTGCAATATCTGGATGTGACAAAAGCCACGGGTCCTGACAACATACCAAATGTTTTCCTCAAATCCTACAGTGCCGAACTAGCTGGACCCTTGTCATTGCTTTTCCGGCTGTGCTTTTGCTCCGGAGCCTTCCCACGAACATGGAAGTCTGCCCATGTTGTACCTACTCTAAAGCCAGATGACGATCCAACGAGCGTGGGCTCCTACAGGCTTACTAGCCTTCTCTCCTGTGTTGGCAAAGTCTACGAGAGCGTCTCCAATAAAACACTTCATCAGTACCTGGAATCAAATGACCTTCTAGGCGATCGCCAATATGGATTCCGCCGGAAACGCTCAACATTAGACTGCCTAGTGGCCCAGTATCAGGAGTGGATAGAACTACTGGCAATGGGATACGACATCAGGCTACTATCCTTTGACATTTTGAAAGCTTTTCACAGAGTATGGCACCGTAGCCTGCTAAAGAAACTCTATGTGTATGGTGTTCGTGGATGTCTGTTAAAAGTGATTGAGAGCTTTCTTTCCGGCTGTTCACTGCGGGTTGTTCTTGACGGGTTTATTTCCCGAGAATATCCAGTGAAAGCAGGGGTACCCCAGGGCAGTGTCTTGGGACCTACGCTGTTCCTTATCTACATAAAAGACATGGGAGACAACCTCGCAAACCCTCTGCATCACTTTGCCGACGACACCACGACATACTCAGCCGTCCCTAAACACGAAGACCCAACACAAGCCTCCCTTTCCCTACAGATGGATCTTTTGGAAATTGAAAAGTGGTCTGATGCATGGATGATCAACTTCAATGCATCGAAAACAAAGGAGCCTCTAATTATCCGATCAAAGGTGCCACGTGAACACCCCAGTTTTATCTTCAAAAATTAAGCTATAAAGAGAGTCAACGAGCTTAGTCTACTGAGGATTCATTTCTCCATTCATTTCTCTCTTGGAACAACCACCTTGATCGGGTGAGAATCTCCTGCGCAATAAAGCTGGGAGTTACTCTTCGCTGCAAAACCTTCTTCCATCAAGCTCGATCATCCCACTCTACAAGTCTTGCATCAGACCCATAGCTGAACATGAATGCCCGCTATTTGCTGGTGCTCCAAAAACGTTGTTGGCACCACTTCAGAAGATCCAGAATAGGGCAAATAGGGCGGGCTGCGCCTCTACACAAGAATTGCTCCAGCCTCTAAATGAAAGGTTTGATGTAGCGTCGATGGCTGTTTTCTACAAGTACAAGAATTCACCTCCCTCAGACGAGCTTTCTCGAATTGTGCCCCCCTTTGTCCAGCCGACAAGGCAGACACGAAGGCACACAGCTCGGTCCAATTATCTAAAGGAGGATACGCCGAAAACTAAGTACTTAAGGAACAGCTTCATCCGGCGTTGCACTTCTATCTGGAACGATCTTCCTGGGGATATTATCCCTGCAAATTCCTCTGTTGACACCTTCAAAAGAAGGTTCAATAGATATTTAAAACCTCAAGGCCATTGAAAGAGGTAAATGAGTAGCGGCATATCAGATACTTCAAAGTACCTGGCGCCGTGAATATTGGAATAAAAAAAAAGCCAAAGATTTTTTAGTATTTTCATAAGAGCTATTTATTCTAACTAACGGCCTTTGTGATTAAGGGGTCATTTTTAAAGAATTGGAAAAAAATTCGAACTTAAGCTTAAAGAGCAAGGTATTGACTAGGGGACAAACCCCCTAAAATACATATTAAAAATATATGAATATAGACGTTCGCTACGTAAGTTAATTCGTAAGTTACGTATATTTATTACTAGTAAAAACGTTCGTAAATAAAATTCAACAAGTTTCGAGAAAACCATTTAACCAAATAAAAGTAAAATAAATATGAAAATTTCGTTTTAATTATTCATGCACGGTGAGCCAAAATCAAAACCTGCATTAATTAAAAAACGTTCACAAAGGAAATAAAAAAAACAAGTTTTTTTTAACGGAAATTAAGGAACGACGTTAAAATTTAAAACGAACAGAAATAATTCCGTATATGAAAGGGGATGTCCCCTCCTCAACGCCTCGCTCTTTACGCTAAAGTTTGACTTTCTCAAAATTCAATTTTTTTTAAACAATAAAATTTTGTTTTAATTGCAAATTTTTTTAATTAACTTTAACGAAGTTCACACCACCACATTCAGCTTATCAGAGAACCCTATTAAAGAAGTTTCACGTTCCTACCTGCAAAAAGGTGGAAATTTACATTTTTGGATCGAAGAAAGATCACGATGCGTGCCCTCCAAAAAATGGAGGGCAACTAGCCCCTCTCGCACGCTCATTTTTTTTTTCAGAGTCACCCAATTAAAATTTTGAGATACCCATTTTGTTCAGCATAGTCTAAAATCCAATAAATATGTCTTTTATGATGACTTAATCCCCCATAGTTCCCAGGGGAAGGGCTGCAGGATATGAACTTTGCCCATTGCTTACATATTGTATTGGTTATTGGGAAGTATACAGACATTTTCAGGAAGGATTTTTTTCTGGTGGGGGGGACTGGAGGAGGGTGTTACTCGGGAGAATCCTTCCGTGGAGGATGTTTCTTTTGGGTAGGGGACATTTCTATGAAGGGTGCGCCGGATTTCCAAGCATTATTTAAAAAACGATCAGAAATTAAATTTAAAAAAAAACAAGTGTTTTCAACTGAAACTAAGAAGCAACATTAGAACTTAAAACGAACAGAAATTATTACGCATATGAGGGGGATCTCCCCCCAAGTCAATACCTCGCTCTTTTACAGTTTTTTTAGTGCTTTCAAAAGAGCTATCTATTCTAATTAAACGGTCTTTGTGATTCAGGGGTTTGTGAATTAAAATTCTTTTTAACTTATAGCGTAAAGAGTGTGGTATTGACTAAGGGGAGAACCCCCTCATATACGTAATAACATATACGTAATAAAAAGAACAAGCGATACGGCTCAATAGTAATCGAAACTTTTAAAAACGGAATTTTTATGTCAATAAGTGTATCAAAAGAATGGGCTTATAATGCTAATTCTAAATATATAGATTTTATTAAGTTTAGTATTACTCATCAAAGGCTACAAGCCTGAGAAAATTTACCTGATTTTTTAAAGAGGGAGGAAACATCCCCTACAATTGAAAGAATTTTAATGAAAATCCCACCGTCAGGTTCTGCGTATCAGAAAACCCTATTACATAGGTTAGAAGCTCGTATCTGCAAAAATCTGCAACTATATCTGCAACGAATTTTTTGCCAGAAGAAAAATGTACGAATATGGAAGTTCGTTACGTAAGTTAATTTGTAAATTACACCAGAACCAAATTTAGAGACAGCCATTTAGCAAAAGAAGAGTAAAATTTTTATGCAAATTTTGTTTACTTATTCAATGACGGTGAGCCAAAATAAAAGCTGTATTAACTAAAAAACGATCAGAAATTAAATAAAAAAAACAAGTTTTTTAAACTGAAAGTAAGGAGTGACATTAAAACTTAAAACGAACAGAATTATTGAGGAGGGCTATCCCCTCCTCAACGCCTCGCTCTTTACGCTAAAGTTTGACTCTGTCTCACAACTTTATTTTTTAAAACAATAAAAAACTTTAGCGTAAAGAGCGAGGCGTTGAGGAAGGACAGCCCTTTTCATATACGGAATAATTTCTGTTTGTTTTAAGTTTTAATGTCGCTCCTTACTTTCAGTTTGAAAAACTTGTTTTTTTTATTTAAATATTAATAAAAACGATAGATTCAGTGAAGAAGCTGAAAAATTCATGGTGATCAGACATTGTAAACAGCCTCGTCCTTTTTTTTATTAATTTAAAAATGAAATTCCCCACGACAGATTATTCAAAGAAAATTAACACTAAGCCAAAAATTAGCAAAAAGGCAGTCAATTAAACTTCTGATCATAAAACAACTACATAGTACCATCTTAAATAAATAAATTAAATTAAAAACAAACAGAAGTTGCATTAAATAACCGAGTGAAACTGAAAACAAGCAAAACCTAACACGAACAGGGCTGTCAACCCCTTTATCTTCTCAAGACCAGAACATAATTTGTATTTTACTGAAGAAAAAATGACGGATTGTTAGTTTAGTATGCATATGGCAAATGATACTTATTTCTTGATGTTTTAATAAGTTTCTAATTATTAAAGTTGAGAAAGTAAAAACGTTTAAATACGTTTTGTTGTCAGTAAAGTGCATATTACTTTCTGGCGTCGAGAAGGCGAGGGGGCTGTCAACCCTAAGGATAATAAGCTCAACCAGCACATTAAAGGTGAAGTTGGCTTCTTTTCTAATATTTTTCAATTATTTCTGTTTGAGTGAAGAAATATGTGTTATGTAAAAACATACGAAAATTCTACCTACACAAGCACTAATGTAACTCGTGGAATTGATTTTTACATCATTCAAGGCCAGAATTGTATTTATTATCGCTAATACCCCTTGAAAATCATAAATTCACATGGCAGTTGGGCAACCTTGGGACCTAGATGTTTCTTAAGTTGAGATAGCAGCTTTCAAGTCAGTTTGTTATAGCTAATTTCAAAACCAAAAGTTATCTATTCAAAAATATCCGTCTAAACGAGTCGATTTTAGGGGGTTTGTAACTCGTACCAAGATATATGAAGAAACTGTACAAAAACATTAAAAATGTTTGCCGAAAATACACAACATGAAAAGTTATATCATACCTTCGACCTCCACACCCCAACACCCTTCCTGTCTAATTTTTATCATTTCTTATGACTTTTCAGCTCTTTTAGGAAACGGAGGGGAGACGTAAAACCAGAAGAATTTATTTTTTCCATTGGAGGATTTGCCAGTGCTTGCTTTTTTTACAGCGCAAAATGATGTTATCTACACCCTCACAAATATTTCTGAGAACTAAAACTAGCTAAGTACAACCCTGATTTTTGACATTTCAGATTTCTTAAGACCGACGAAAATTAGCAAACCACTGCCCAAATTTCAGTCAAAAGAACCCCAATCTGGGTAATGAACAATCAATTGAGCAGAACCAGGGTTGTATAGTGTACTTTTCTTACCGAATTTCTTATTTCTATTTTAGTATTTCTTAACATGTGCAGGAGAAAAATAGCTAAGTAGCGTATGTTAAAAATATGTAAAGTATTAGCTTTGGCAAAAAAAAAAAAAAATTCTACTGACAGGTCCTGCTTTGCCAATCGTTATTAAAATAGCAATTAAAAAGAAAAAAGGTGCTGACGCAAGCCCAAAAAGAATATAATTCAAGCCACTTTTAAACCATTGCCCACATATGAATCAAACCCCATTTAGAACCGGGTGTGGGTATTACTGGAAGGTTGAAAGAATACATAAGAGCTCGCATATATTTGCAATATATTTTTAATTCAAGCCAATTGTATGCAACTCATAAAATTTCAGATACAGTCCTGGAAATTACTTGAATCCAGATTTTCAAGAGCAATACCATTTGTACAGACTCCATTGTATACATGAACAAGTAAATCTTGTCTGAGTACTAACCACTCAATGTCACAATCACATTCCAAAGGATTACCTGCAAATAAGTGAAAAAATTATCAATTCACTTGATTGAGATTTTTTCTTTGTTAAACATCGTTTTCGACATATTTCATGATCTTACATTATAATTGTTATTATTAATATCGCTGAGACGATTCTTCCTATAAGTAGTTATTCCAAAATGTTTAACTTCCACTGGGCTTTATTAGAAAAATAATATATAATCAGATTTGGGTTTGAATAATTCTAACTCAATGCACATAATTATATTTGATCACAGCTTGTAATCCAAATTTTAATTTTTTTTTAATCAGTAAAATACAGGGGATAGAAATGGGCAACCTTTTTACCGAGTTGAAAGATCAATTCCAAATTAATGTCAGAGGGTCTTTTCTGCAGAAACAAAATTTAACAGAATACAAGGTCAACGATAAAATTATAGATACGAATTCAGTGATTTCCGGTTCAGCTAAGATAAAAAGACAAGTTTGTGTGTTTAAAGGATTTAACTGTCTTGGTTTTAATTCCCTCTCAGGCACAAGTGTTCATGGTCAAGCTCATTCTGAAATTGACCTTAATTATGCATATAAAGCCGGGTGTTAGTTCAATATTAGTGATGAACTATCCAGGAAGCAAGTTTATGCTATTAAAGGTATGTGCAAATATGCCTGGAGAAGGGTCTGCAAGAAGGAAGAGTTGTGCAAATACCTTCATTTGTGCATGAATTATTAATTGAAGAATAAATATAGTGTCCCAGGGTGCAAGCTCTTGCATTCCAGGGTGTGGGACAATTTTAGAAGTGGGCTTTGCTTCGGTGAATGCAGTCAAATCCACTTGAAAAATAGATGCAAATCTTTTAGAAAGCTCTTAAATAGTGCCGAAAAAAATTTAAACCCACGGTCAGCACCCCCTCCAATTCCTTCTGTCATCAGTTTGGACCTGTAAAAAACGATTTACATCAAACCTGCCCACCATTACATCAAAGGTCAGTGAGATGCCACAAGCAGTTCAGCTCAACAAAAAAAAATTCTCTCCCCTCCAACAGTGCCAAGAAATTCTGTCAAAAAGCGAGAGTCACCGAGCCTGTCAAGTAACGCACCAGCGTCCATTGATGTCCCACCCTCAGCTCTTTCCGGGGAATTTAAGAACCCCGTCATATTCTATCACCACAAAGAAGACCCTATTTCCATCCATTCGTTCCCAGATACTTCATGTTATGGAAGCATCGAATTACGTGACTCTAGTATAAACCAGTGCTTTAGCTCTAACTTATGCCCCCCAAATCCCAACTTAATAATGTCCCCATAATTTGTCCGTTGTCCTCTTTTTCTCTCAAGCCCACTCCAGCCCCGCCTTTTAATCATGCTTCTCAAACCAATCCCAGCCTTCATCCCTAAAAAGATACCTCTACTCTCCCAGATCCACGTTCCTCCCAGCCAACCCCCACTGTCCCCCACAATTAACAAACAAAAATTGCCCTCCTTAGTAACAGTTTTACTTTCCCCGAAGTTGCTTGTTACAAACGCCGAAAGCCTGAATTTCAACAAATTGATCGAGCTAGAGGCCCTCTGTCAAGTACACAAAATTAATATAATTGCCACAACTGAGGGCCAAGCACAGAACCCTGATTTATTGAAAATTAATAACTACTCACAATTCATAAAACTTCGTCCTCATGATCATCCCCTAAGTAAAAAGGGAGGTGGAATACTATTATTTGTAAATAATTATCTCTTTCCTAAATTAATTCATGCTCCCGACCTTTCAGATTACGATGAAATTATTTGGGTAAGTGTAAGACCCAAAGTTTTACCACGTCCCTTTAATTTGATTTTGTTTTGCTGCTTCTATTATTCCCCAAATCAAAACGCAATACAAAGACAGCGATTCTACCACCAAATGCATAGTAGTGCCGACTTTGCCCTATGCAAATTCCCGAACGCCGGTATTTTCTTAGTAGGTGATGCTAATGATCTAAAGTTAAATTCCCTTTGTAGTTCCCTAAACTTAAAATAAATACTAAAAATACCAACAACAAAAAGGAAATTCTCCCCTTGATTTGATTTGCATCAATATACAGGCTTTCTATGCCCATCCTGTCCCCTTGCCCTCGTTAAGAGGGAGTTAACAGTTTCGTTTACTAACAAAGCCTTTCAGCAGCTTTAATCATACTTTTTCTGTTACTGAGTTCTCTTATCGCCCAATTTCCAATGTTGGCCTTTACACATTTGGATCTTGGACTACCAATGAAAACTGGCTGGCTCTCAAAGGAAAAAATTACATTAATTTTAAAGCCTCTGAATTCCAAATTCTGATTAAAACAAAATAAATAAATTCCTTCCCTGTGAAAAAAGTAAAAACACGTTCTAATGACAAACCATACATTATTAGCCAATTGAAAAAATTAATTAGAATTAAATTGAATCTACTAAAGAGTGGTAAAACATCCGAAGCAAACTCACTGCGTAAACATATACAAAAATAAATACGTAAATCTGCTTCAACATATTACAAATACAATGTCCAAGATTTTTTTTTTTTCTACAAAGCCCAAACAATGGTATAAAAGAACAAAAAATAAAATTGTGGGAAAACACATAATAATATAGATTTCCATTTCCAAGAAGACCCTTCAGTTACAGAAATGATCTGAACAGGTTTCTTTCTTACGTGGTTCAGAACCTCCCTCCCCTTACTTTTGACAATCCTCATGATTTGTGCTCTCTCAATTTTCCCATTATTCCGCCCTAGGATATGGAGGTAAAAATTAAGAACATTAAGAAGTGTTGTACATGCCCACTAGATATCCCCAGTGCACTAATCAAAGCCTTTGCCGACAATCTCTCAGACCCTTTGTCCTTACTTTTAAATGAAATTACCTCAACTGGTAAATTTCCAAATTGTTGGAAATTAGGTTTTATTACTCCCGTAAAAAAGAAAGGTAACAATCAAGATTTTGGTGATGTCCGTCCCATTAGTTTTACTCCAGTTTTTTTGAAGTTATATGAAAGCTTTTTAGCTGAGTAATTGAAAGTAAAGATTATCCCTAAGGTTGACCAAAGACAATTCGAAAACCTACGCTCTACATCTACTACCCACTATCGTGTTCACCTTATGGACACAATATGCAACACACTTGAAAAACCCAATACCTGGCTTAATGTTATCGCTGTTGACTTGCAAAAAGCTTTTGATTTAATCAACCACAATATACTATTAGAAAAGCTATCTAATGACTTTCAAGTTGACCCTTATTTAAATAGAATAATTGTGTCTTTCCTCTTTAATAGAACGCAAGTCGTAAAATACCTGAATCTATATTCTGATCCCCTCCCAATTTATAACGGTGTGCCCCAAGGAACCCTCATAGGTCCAATTTATTTCTTGCAATGATAAACAACCTGGGTGTTTATTTTCCGGATAGATGGAAATTCGTTGATGATCTAACTGTCTTAGAGACATGTTTCAAAAATTTTAAAGGCAACCAAATGGACATCTTGGAACTGATATCAGCCGAAGCTCTTACTGATGATATGAAAGTCAACCCTTTAAAGTCAACTGTTCTTGCTATTAATTTCCTTAAAAGTTCCCCTTCTTTCTCCTGTCCAATCCCCTTGAAATGTCTGTTACGACTATGAAATTACTGGGCGTTACCATCTCAAGCGACTTGAAATGGGATTGTCATATTAATGACATCTTAAAACATGCAAGTGCCGCATTTTCCCTCATTAAACTCCTTAAAAAATTTAAATGCCCTAAATCACATTGTTTTAGGATTTTCCTCTCATTTGTACACCCAACCCTCAAGTACGCTTTTCCTGTTTGGTATCCTGGCATTTCCATTGAATTATCAGACAGAATAGAGGCAATCCAAAAAAGGTACCAAGAATCATCTTCAATGGAGGTAAAGTGCCTTATATTTCCCTTCTTCGGAGAGCTAATCTTGTCACCCATAAGGAAAGGAGAGCAAAAATTACCTTGGGTTTTGTTAGCAATGCCCTTCATAACCCTCGAACAACTCCCCTTTTCCCTGGTCAATATTCACCCCTTCAACTCCGCCTTCCTCGTTCTGTGTCAACAAAAATCCCCCTTCTTGCCCCAATAAGAGTTTTCACTGAGAGATAGAGAAGAACTTTTATCCCTTACAGAGTTGACATTTTCAACCAGTGAATCTCCACAGCCTTCCCCCTCCCCTCACTCACTTTTTACCTCATAGTTATTAATTTTAATGCCCATTTTGCAACTTTGGAGGTTATTTATTTATGTTCTTTAGTCACTAACTAACTTCTGTTTTTGTTTTAATTTTATTTTATCCCCTTTTTAATTTTACGAGTTTCCGTTTTTTTTGGCATTTTCGCTGACTTGACATTGGCCTTCTAATTTTATGAGTTTAATTTGTTTTTGTTTTTAACATTTTTACTGATTTGACATTGACCCTTTTATAATTTTCTGTTGTAGTTTGATTATTTGTCTTTGTTGTTCTTTTTCGCTTTATTTGACACTAAAGTGCGAATTCGGCCCTTTTGGGCTTGTAACAGCCATTTTTCAGTAATGAATCTTACCTTATCTTAAAGGACTTTGAACTAACGATATTTTCAGAGACAAGTCCAGCTTTACTGTGTACCAGCCCCTTTCCCCCTGATTGTCTGTACATAGCCGTCGAGCTGTAACTACTAAGTTTTTTTTGAATGGAGCAAGGTATGCGATTTCAAGATTCTTTGCAGCCCACCTAATGAGTAAATAATCGATTAATTACAAATATAAATAGCGACGAAGACCACACTGCCTTTCCATCATAAACAATAAGTAACACAACATGTAAACTAAAAAAAACTTTTTTTCAGTTTTAATGATTGAATTTTATTTTAAGTATCTTTTATATTGTTTTTTATTTTCTTCGTTTATTTTGCTGAGGACGGCCCTGGATATAGGGTGGAAATGTTCATTTAAAAGTCGCGTTCCACTGTCTTGTACAAAAAAAAATCCGTGTTGTGCTATTTATTGTTTATTAATTACAAAAAGTTTTTTAGATTTTGAAATCCAATTATTAGCTCCCATAATTTATGCACAAACATTTCAAAATACAATGCAAGTAAATATGCAACACACATCAGGGCCGATACAGGGACTTTAGCGGTCAAAAAGTTTTGTTACTCTGATTACTTATTTATTAAGTAATTGCATAGATACCGCTAAATAGTGCAGCCTAAGTAAAAAACGATGTTGGGACAATGTATTATTTTTTTTTAATCTTTTAGACCAGGGCACTTCGTATCGAAAGATATGTCGTAAAAACTTTGAAAAGTGCTCATTCGAATGGAAAATGGAAGGATTGGTGCCCCTTTTAGTAGTTGAAAATGATTGGAGGGCAACTAAGACCTCTCCCACGAGCACCATTCCCTAAAGCACATCCAATTAAGACTTTGAGATATCCATTTAGTTATAATTAGTTGAAAGTTCTGAAAATTAATACTTTGAGGTTAACAACCCTCCCTCACAGCCCTCAGGGTAAGGGTTGTAAGTTGTGCCTTGGGGGCACATAAGGTTTTTGCAGAAAGCGTTGTCGTTAACCTTAAAAAGCGGTCATTCGATTGGAAACTAAAGGACTAGCGCCCTTTTTAATAGTCAAAGGTGATTGGAGAGTAACTAACCCCCCCCCCTCTCACACCCAACAGTTCCCCAAACCCATCCAATCAAAGTTTTGAGATAGCCATTTTTTCAACGTAGTTGAACGGTCCGGAATTTATGTCTTTCAGGATGACACTCCCCCAACAACCTTCAGGGTAATGGTTGTAATTTATGCCCTGCTGGTATATAAGGTTTTTATAAAAAGCATTGTCGTAAAAACTTAAAAAGGGCTCATTAAATTGGAAATTGAAAGGGCTAGTTCCTTTTTAATAGTCGAAAGTGGTTGAAGGGCAAACCACCCCCTTTTTTGCGCCCATCATTTACCCAAGCATATCCAATCAAAATTTTGAGACAGACATTTTGTTCAACGTAGTTGAGAGTTCCAGAAATTTTCTTTGTGGATGACACTTCCCCCAAACCCTTCAAGGCAAGGGCTGTAAATTATGCCCTTGGGGCACAAATTGCTATTATAGAAAGTGTTATAGAAACTTCCTAAAGGGCTCATTCGATTGGAAATGGAAAGGGATAGTGCTTTTTTTTAATATTCAAAGGTGATTGGAGGGCAACTAACGCCCTTCTCACGCCCACCATCTCCCCAAGCAGATCCAATCAAAATTTTGAGATTGCCATTTTGTTCAATGTAGTTAAAACTCTGGGAAATTAAGTCTTCGAGGATAACAAACCTCCCACAGCCACCAGGGCAAAGGTTATAAGTTATGCCCATTAGGGCATATGGGGCATATTAGGTTCTTATAGAATGTTTTGTCTTAGAAACTTCAAAATGGTCTGACTTCAATTGAGAATTGGGAGGGCTAACGCCCTGGGTGAATGTCTCTCCCCACGCCAATTTTTTCCCCCATCAAAACCGATTAATGTTTTATATAGCCTTTTTTTGAACGTAGTTTAAGGGTCAGGAAATGATCTCTTTTAGTATAACAACCCCTCCATAGCCTTTAAAGCTAAGGATATAAGTTATGCCCTGGGAGCATATAAGGTCTTTATAGAAAGTGTTATCATAAGAACTTCAAAAACAACTCATTCGATTTGAAATTGAGAGGACTATTACCATTTTAATAGTTGAAAGTATTCGGAGGAAGAATCATCCCCCTCCCCCCCCCACGCCATTCATTTCCTCAAACATTTCTGATCAACATTTCTATAAAGCTATTTCCATCAACAGAGTTGGAAGGCCTGTAAATTATGTGTTTGATGATGACAATGTCCTGAGTAGGAGAAGGGGTGCTAGTCCGGAACGAGCATAATTTATGCATGTTTTTTGTCTCTCACTGTGGATGTTTTTTCATGGTTTTGTTCTATTTGATGGATGTAGATATAAGTCCAACAACAATTGCTGGATGTTTCTTTGGATGTCAACATAAGTTCAACAGCAATTGCTGGATGTAGACATAAAAACAACAATTGCTGGATGTAGACATAAAAACAACAATTGCTGGATGTAGACATAACTTCAACAACATTGCTGAATGTAGACATCTGTTTGTTGATGGTTGTTTGATGGTTATGAGGGTTGGTCAATTTGTTTGTTATTTTCTTGGATGTCAACATAAGTTCGACAACAATTGCTGGATTTAGACACAAAAACAACAATTGCTGGATGTAGACGTAAGTCCAACAATAATTGCTGGATGTAGACATCTGTTTGTTGATGGATGTTTGATGATTATGAGTGTTGGTCAATTTGTTTGTTATTTTCTTGGATATCAACATGAGGCTACCAACAATAGCAGAATGTTTCTTGGATGTCAACTTAAGTTCAACAACAATTGCTGCATGTAGACATAAAAACAGCAATTGCTGGTTAATCGATTTTAACGGGACAGGATCATGTGTCTCTCTCTAGGCCAATCAGGGGAGGTTTCTAAATGTATCGATCCACGAACGGGACAGGATCAAATGTCTCTTTCTAGGCCAATCAAGGAGTTACGTAAGGTTTCCCCTACATCACAATTCAGCCTTGAGATTTGTTTATAATGGACATGCATTGATGTTAAATTATCATACAGTCTCAAGGCATCATGGATAGAGCATCAAGTATTGTTGACATGAAAGCTTTAGCTGCACAGATTAATAATATGAGTTTTGTTTAGTAAATTTTCATAGGTTTTTCCAAATAAAATTCTTTTTCATAGTCCCTCTCCAACATATTCAAATTCAGGTATCCCCCCAAAAAAAATCTCCACCAAGTGATGCTTATAGTCGTTAGAAAGCGTAAAATACGATCTTTTTTACCATGTAACCTCCCCCCCATCGTTAATGATTTTAATTTTTTAATTGGAAATAATTCTCCTTTTCGATAAATTCATGCAATTTTCATGCTCTGTGTATTCTAGCTAAAAGCGACAACTTACTTCCGTCAATTCTTAGGTATACAAATCCCCTTAAGCCGCGAACATGATCCATTCCGTAAATATTTAAATAGGGGTTATTATTTCATCCTGTCAACGCACATCGGACATGTAGGAAACCAGAGAATTAAGCATTTCAGTGGTTTCATTGAAAAAAATGCTTTTTTCGAGTCAAATTGTCTAGAGTAAATCTTATGAATTGTAAGAGGGGCTTATGATAAATAGTTTCATATGGAAAATTTGTCTTCCATTTTGAGTACTCAGTGTTTATATGGGGAGGGAGGAGAGGGGTTAAGAAAAAGACAAATACCTGCCATGAGAAGTTTTATTAAGGTGCAGGTCATTTTAAATGATACATCCTTTGACCCTAGAGGAATAATGTGCAAATATATGCGTTGCGTCTCTAAGCATGTATTTAAATTTTTTCTAAATGGTAAATAGAGGTTTTCTGTGCTTTTTCGGGTTTATTTTCAACACGAAGTGTATTTATTATTTTCTCTAAATGGTAAAAAAAGGAGCTACTGACGGTCGCAATGTATTTCTCGCAAATTTTACTCTTTGCTTTGCTGACAAGGGGGGCGGGGGCTTCTTTGTGACAATGGCAAATGCTTTCTAAACAAATTATGCCTGACAGTAAATTCTGTAGAAGGGGGTACTAATTTTTCTTTTGTAAAAGGGGAATCGAAATTTTATACTAAAGTTTTTCTTCTTTTTTAAGGATGATTCCGAAAAATGCCTTCCTCCTCCTCCTTAAAAGAGAGCAAGGTGTAATAATAAAACCCCTTTAAGACCGACAGTTTTGCAATACGGCCGCTGGCAGAGGCCCTCCAGTTCTGCGTTGTCTGCCCAAGTTTCATCTACTCAGGCACCCATGCAGCCAGGCTGAAAACTGAAAAGAGAATGAATGGCTGCTCACACGATAGTGAATCCCACTGGCTTATCTGTGCAAGCCAGTGACATCTTCGCTACCGCTGCATCTGTGCAAGCCACCTGCACTGCTGGCCCAGTTGCACAAGAGCGTGATTTCACCGCCCCGTCCATCTTCCGACAGGCGTTCTCAGGACCATCCGGCACTCAAATGCAGCCAGAATTTGGATATGTAAGCATTTTTACCTCTAGTTTCTATCTGGTTATAGAAATATCTATTTATTTCTTCCAATTTTTTTAGGCCTTTCTTTTCGTCATTTTTCAACACAGTAAAAGTGTGTCATAGATATTAAAAGACATTTTTCGCTAAAGATTTTATCTCCCAAAGGAAATATATTGCTATTTAATCTACTTGAATCCTGTCAAGTGTATGCATTGACCCTGCTAAATTCTCTTGAAATAGGTTAGCGAAGCCAACAAAAGCACTATATTCTGGCCATAGTAAGTAGCAATTTCTATTGCGATATAACGAAAGGTTAATCTTGTCACTACAAATCTCTTAAAAACAACTTTCTATCAGAATGAGTTTTATATCATGACAGGATATGGCCTGACAGGGATAGGCTATCCATTTCAAACCATGTTTTTTTTCAAAGCAGACAAAGAGTATTAATATGAAATTGTTTTGGGAGAGGTTGTTTGAACAAAATCAAAACCTACTATGTCATGTTTTAGATTGTAAATATCTTATATTAAGCTGGAAATTGGAACTTTCAGGATATATAAAGTAGTTAAAATAGTGAATTAACCAAATGCTACTACTGCTAAGCTTGTTTTAAATAATATGTAGATAATAATCCAATTTTAAAAATAGGATGATTTATACATTTTGAAAATAAACTATTTTCTTTTATAGATTACACTGGTTGCATATGCTCTGACCCTCTCACCAACTGAAGAAAGAAGTACTGAACTCATTGAACCGGCAATGGAATTTCCTGCAAATCACGACAATAAATCGCCAGCTATCAACGAATTGCATGGTATCGTTAATTCTCTAGAAATACCTTGTGTTAATGACAATTTATTAACTAATTTTTTCAATGTTGATAATGGCACAGTTGAGCAAGGCAGTGTAGCTAATTCAGATTCGGACTTGCCATTGCTAAATCAAAATACACTGCAAATCTTATGCGATTTCGTCAATGAGTT
>JAQQPU010018207.1:0-10852 GCA_029168905.1 Artemia sp. Kazakhstan ARC1039
ATTAAACTTAAGGTAAAAAAAAATAAAGGTAAAATTCTAGTTTAGCTACTTTTTGCTGTCTTGGAAAGGGTTTAGGCTAGGAAAATGAACTTTCCAGTTCCAGGTATGGGTCTACAGGTTAAAGCATGTACCGGGAGGGTGTTTTGAAGTAATGTCAATAAGTGTCAGATAAGTGTCAGAGTGAATAAATTTTTCTATCAACATCATTTGTCAGATACATCAAATAAAATTGACAAAATCTCAATTTCAGAACGAATAAATGCTTTAACAACATCCTTTATCGGATATGTCGGATAAAATTGACAAAATCTAAGTATCAGAGTGACTAAATTTTTTTATCAACACCCTTTGCCAGATACATCGAATAAAATTGATAAAATATAAGTGTCAGCGCGAATAAATTTTTCTATCAACATTCTTTATCACATACATCAAATGAAATTGACAAATCTAAATTTCAGAATGAATAAATTCATTATCAACATCCTTTGTCGGATATGTCGGATAAAATAGACAAAATCTAAGTATCAGAGTGAATATTTTTTTTTAACTACATCCTTTGCCAGATACATCGAATAAAATTGATAAAATATAAGTGTCAGAGTGAATAAATTTTTCTATCAACATCCTTTGTCAGATACATCAAATAAAATTGACAAAATCTAAATTTTAGAATGAAGAAATACTTTATTAACATCCTTTATCGGATATGTCGGATAAAATTGACAAAATCTTAGTATCAGAGTGACTAAATTCTATATCAACATCCTTTTTTCGGATACATAGGATAAAATTGACAAATTCTAAGTGT
Organism: Artemia sp. Kazakhstan ARC1039; assembly: GCA_029168905.1. Lineage (NCBI taxonomy): Eukaryota > Metazoa > Arthropoda > Branchiopoda > Anostraca > Artemiidae > Artemia > Artemia sp. Kazakhstan ARC1039. The sequence continues at coordinate 812 of JAQQPU010018207.1, forward strand.
TAGAGTGAATAAATTTTTTTTATCAACATCCTTTGGCAGATACATCGGATAAAATTGACAAAATCTAAATTTCCGAATGAATAAATTCATTATCAACATCCTTTGTCGGATATGTCGGATAAAATTGACAAAATCTAAGTATCAGAGTGAATATTTTTTTAAACAACATCCTTTGCCAGATACATCAAATAAAATTGACAAAATCTAAATTTCAGAATAAATAAATGCTTTAACAACATCCTTTATCGGATATGTTGGATAAAGTTGACAAAATTTAAGTATCAGAGTGACTAAATTCTATATCAACATCCTTTTCTCGGATACATAGGATGAAGAACACTGAGCCGTATGACTGGTCTTGCTTGGGGCATTTTGCTTTATACCTAGAGTCGTTCCTGTGGACAGGTTAAATTGTCTGAATAAAAAAACAATTGGAATTCCGGTACCAAGGTTTTACTGGGAAATAAAGATCGGCTTAGCTGGAGATTACCTGGACTCTTTGTATAGAAAAAGTGGAATTTGTGTAGTCCTTACTATTACAAAATCGGTATCATACAAGAAAAAAAATTATTCTTACCCTGGTGAACTCCCTGTCACGTTGTTACGCGAGTTCTCCATCTTTTTCGCAAAGCCACTCAGCTCTGTTATTAACCAGTGTTTTCGCGAACAAGTGTTCCCCAGTGTTTGGAAGAGAGCTTATGTGCGCGTCATTCCAAAAGTGAAAAACCCGAAATCTTGCGACCAACTCCGCCCAATTTCGATAGTTCCGAACCTCTCTAAGGTAGCGGAATCATTTATATATCTTGAACTTATGTCACAAGTCCAGGGCTCTCTTGATCCATACCAATACGGGTGCTTGAAAGGTAGTAGTACAACTGTTTATCTTGTGCGTCTGTATCACCTTATTGTTGAATGGCTTTTCATGGAGGCACAATTGTAGATCTCCTCCTAGCCGACTATAGAAAAGCCTTCGACTTGATACGCCATTATACTGCAGTGAACAATCTGAAGGTTATGGGAGCTTGCAGACATATTCTCTTATTAATAATAGATTTCTTACGCGACCGACTACAGAGTGTATATGGTCTCTACCCGGGTGATACTGATTCGGAATGGTCTGAGCTTACGTGTGGTGCCCCACAAGGCACTAAACTTGCTGCCTTGTTGTTCTTGGCAGTGATCAACTTTGTTCTTGCCGATTTTGACGAACGGTTCAAATTCGTAGATGACCTTTCCACCCTCTTAAAATACCTCATTGAGAAGTCTCAAACCGTTCCCCAGTTCAGTGAATCATTTATCGACAACTTTAGAGACCAGTGTTCTGAAAACAGCCTCCAAATCAACGAAACGAAAAACCAAAATTCTTCTATTTAACCCACTCAAAAGGGATTTTCAGTGCCCCCCTCCACCATACCAAAGCGTATCGTCGGCAGTTATTCTCGGTGTTACGTTCAGCGTTGACTGTTCGTTTAGCCTCCACGTCCAAGAGGTAGTGAAAAAGAAGAACTGTGCCATGCGTATTCTTTTACTGATGCGAAGATTTGGTTTTTCAGTGCCGCAATTGAAAACAGCCTACCTGACATATATTCGCCCGATATTAGAGTATGCGTGCCCTGTATGGGATCCACAGGTTCAGAACACTGCCTATATGAGCGAAGTACTCGAATCAGTCCAGAAAAGAGCGGTGAAGGCCATACTGTCTGATCAGTACACCGATTACGAATCAGCACTGTCTCAACTAAATTTGCCGTCACTCCACGATCGCCGTTTTCAACTTATCTGTAAATTTGGCCAGTTTCTTCTGACAAGTGATAAACAAGAAATATATTACCCCCAATGCTGACAAAAAAAAGTAACTACAAGATCAAAAGCAACAAAGCTAGCCCAGCCCAAGTGTCGCACTAATCGCTTCAGCAATTCGTTTGTGCCTGTTTATGTTTCTGTCTACAATAAGTGACATGTGTATTAATTTTTTTGTGTCTTTGTTTACTTTGTAAATAATAGCGCGATTTAGTCGGGATTTAAACCCTGACTACGAAAGCTTTTTTATGTTAATAAATGATTCTGAATATTCTTAAGATGAAAATATTTAGTCCTGGCACCGTGCGGGATTCTAACCTGATGACCTTTAGTTTCAAAGGCTTGGCTCCCTCCACTACTCCGATACCAGGTAAGTGAATATTTTATTTTGCAATAGATTGATGTACATTAGTTGCAAATGTAGAAGAAACAGATATGTTCATGCTCTTGTATTTAATTCATTAAAAAAAATCTTTCCCAAAAAGAAGTTTTTCAAAGAAAAGTAACGGTCATATTAAACTTAAGATAAAAAAAAATAAAGGTAAAATTCTAGTTTAGCTACTTTTTGCTGTCTTGGAAAGGGTTTAGGCTAGGAAAATGAACTTTCCAGTTCCAGGTACGGGTCTACAGGTTAAAGCATGTACCGGGAAGGTGTTTTGAAGTACCTATTTCCACTCCGGGCGCCCATTTTTCAAACCGTTTAAAGCATGATCCTTTTATGCCTATACATTCTGATCTTCGCAATAAAATACTAAAATCTACTGTATCAAAAGCTTTTTTAAAATCAAAGAATATTGTTAGAGGAATATCGCCCCTATCTTGACAATTATTTACGAAACCAACGAGGTGAATAGCAGCATGACTAGTAGAGTGGCCTCTCCGAAAACCTGCGCCTCACTTAATAGGCCATGCTTCGTAAGATGACCATAAAGCCGTTGGTGGACCACTTTCTCAAGTATCTTGGAGAACAACATTATTGGTTAATAAAGCAGTGATAGTAGTATTGGTAGTAACGTGCATATATTGCTTTTGGTCAGATGACCTTTCCCTTTAAGTATTCTCTGATATTTGTAACTTAATACCCAAACCAATTCTTGAGATATAATTTTTTGACAATGTACATGCGCATAGAGTCTTTTGATTTAGTTCAAAATTACCCTCAATGTTCTAAATAGAGTAGTGTGGCAATGGTAGTGGTGGTAGTTGTAGTAGTAGTAATAGCAGGCGAATATTGCCTTTTTGGTCATCTCCCTGCCTTTTTGGCCCAAATTAATATACTCAGTCCTTCCTGAGTTACGTCATTTTGACAACCCTTATACAGATAACGTGTTTTGTTTAAGTGCAATACTCCCCTCGACGTTCTCTTAATGGCTCACCTGAATGCACTTTGTCTTTTTGGAAAGTAAAGTTCAAACTTGCATACATTTCTCAGTAATATAGCCTACATTATACGTAAATATGGACAAATTGCCTAACTTACAGCCCTTGCCCTGAGGACTTTTGGGAGGTTGGCATCCCCAAAGACATAATTACTGGACCTTATCAACTTTCTTAAAATTCTAATAGAGTAAATTGACAACTCCCGGAACAAAATAACTCTCTTAAAACGTTGATAGGATGTGATTTGGGGAATGATAGGCTTGGGGGGGGGAGTGGTATCCCTGCATTCACTTTTGCCTCTTAAAAAGGGCACTAGACATACCAATTTTCAATCAAATGAGGCCCATCCGATCCAAAGTTTTTACCATCATCCATTCCACAAAAACTTTTTATGCCCCGGGCCATATCTTATGACCCACTCCCATAGGTTGGGAGGGGGGTTTTGACCCTGAATACATTTTTATGTGCTGTTTAGACTATTGTGAACAAAATGGTTATCTCACAATTTCGATCAGATACATTTGAGGAAAGGAGAATGTCAGGGAGGGGGTGGCTAGTTTCCTACCATCAGTTTTGACTTTTAAAATGGAACTAGAACTGTACATTTCCAATAAACTGAGCCTCATCTAAAGTTCACACGACCACCCTTTCCATAAAAACCTTATATGCCACTCAGGGCATGGCTTACAACACTTGCCCCCAGACTCTGGAGGTAAGGAGGGGGGGGGGTTGTGTCAACCCCAAAGCCCTTGTTATGTGATCTATGGACTATTTTTGTTTAGAAAATGGCTATGTCAAATTGCTATCGGATGTATTTGGGGGATAAACGATATGGACGGGGGGAGGGGTAGATGCCGTCCGATGATTTTGACTCTTAAAAAGGGAACGAGAACTTCTGATATCAGATCCCATGAGCTCTCTCCGAACCTTAAATGCCCCCGGGGCACAACTTGCAACCGTCGCCCTGACATCGACTGAAGGAGGGGGCTGTCATCCTTGAAGAAGTAATTTGCGGACCTTGCAACTACGGTGAACAAAATGGCTATCTCAAAATTTCGATTGGAAGCGTTTTGGAAAATGATGGGCGTGGGGAGGGCTGCTTGCCCTCCAATCCCTTTCAACTATTAAAAAAGGCACTAGAACTAGAGTGTAGCTGCTCTCTGATTCTTTTACTCTTAAAAAAAGGACTATAAGGTCTGATTTCCAACCCAAGGAGCACCCTTCGAAGTTTTATACGACCATCCTTATATAAGAACCTTATATACCCCAGGTCATTACTTACAACCCTTGCCCTGAGGGCTGTATGCAAGGGGGTGACATCCTCAATGACATAATATTCAGACCTTTCAACTTCGCTGAACAAAATGGCTAACTCAAATTTTGACTTTTACTCAAAATGACCTTTACTATAGGCAACGCTACAGCGTTGCCTCTAAAATGATGGGCGTAAGGGAAGGGGGCTGGCTGATCTTCAGTTACTGTTAAATATTAAGAATGGGACTAGCCCTTTCAGTTTCCAATCCAATGAGTTCTTTTTTTAGGTTTCTACGACGACCCCTTCTTTCAGTAGTGCCCTAGTCTAAGAAAAAAATAATACAATTTGCTCATATCGCTCTTTACTTAGGCAGCACTATTGCGCTGCTTACGAGTTCACTTTATTCTTGTACATATTCTCTTTTTTGTGTATTATTTAGGTATTTGTGGTTCATGGTCGTTCACTGTTAAGCCTCCAAAAATTGTTAATTTTTGGCCTCCAAAGGCCTGCATTGTTAAGCCTCTGTTTGTTTTGTTCGTTTTTTTATTGTATTGTTTTTCTTTTGATGGTTGATTGCTATTGTGTTGTTATATCCCCATAAAGCTCCTATCGTAGTTTCAGATTTTTGTGTTTTTCTTTTCTGTGTATTCTACTTTTATTGGTGTATTTTACTGTGTTCTGGCTATTTTTTTCTCTTTTTTGTTTTTAATGTATTGTGGATTATTTTAATGTTTTTAACGGCTTACTGACGTTGATTTTTGAGGAGGACATTGCCCCACAGCCTTCAGGGCCAGGGTTGTAAGTTATACCCGGGGGGCATATAAGGTTTCTATAGAACTACTTCGATACGAAGTGCCCTTCTCTAAAGGAAAAAAATAATAAACAATACATTGTGCCAACATCGTTCTTATATGCCCTCAGGACATAACTTAAACCCATTACCCCAAGGGTTGTGGGGGAGTGTCCTCCTCAAAAAAATAATTTTTATCTGGAAATCAACTACGCTGAACAAAATGGCTATCTCAAAATTTTGATGGGATGTTGGCACAATGTATTTTTTTCTTCCATACCAGGGCACTTCGCATCGAAGGACCTGTCGTAGAAACTTCGAAAAGGGCTCATCTGATTGGAATTTGGATATGCTTGTGCCCTTTTTAATAGTCGAAAGTGATTGGAAGGCAACTAACACCCCTTCCACGCCCACCATTTCCCGATAGCCATTTTTTTCAGCGTAGCTGATTTCCAGATAAAAACATGTTTTTGAGGAGGACATTCCCCCACAGCCTTCAGGGAAAGGGTTGTAAGTTATGCCCTGGGGGCATATAAGGTTTTTATAGAAGGCGTTGTCGTAGAAACTTCAAAAAAGGCTCATTCGATTGGAAATTCAAAGGGCTAGTGCCCTTTTCAATAGTCGAAAGTTATTGGAGGGCAACTAGCCCCCCCCCCCACGCCAGATAGGATGACAGATTGCCGAAGACTGTCATTCGCCCTACCATCTAGGGCTAAACGGAAAACAGTTCTTTCGTGGTTGGGGTGGGAGGATGTTGTAAAGAAAGGTTTAGAGGAAATGGGAACTTCCTGGGAGGGTGTAAAGAGGGAGTGTTTGAATAGATTAGGATGGAGGAGGGGCGTGCGTAGCTGTGTTGGCCTTAAGGGGCTTGGTGCTCCAGGAGTTGTTAGCAGTAATAGTTTAAATCTGTAGACAGATTCTAAATTCGTGTTTACATAATTTTTAATAAAAAAATTCCCTGGTAAGTAGGGTTGATTGTTTTTAACCTATTTTCTGCCGGTTTTTCTCCTGTTTTTCTTATTTTTAAATTTGTCCCCGCTACTACCGAAAACTATATAACTGCATAAGGTTTTTCGCTTTATTAAATTCTGAAATCTCAATTCTTCAAAATTTTTTAAGACATAATTTATATAGTTTTGTAAGTCTTCATTTAACCGGTCCAAACAGTCAGATTTTATTTCCACTGTCCTTAGGACTTTAATACTTTAAAAAAGAACTGCTTTTTTTTGTTTATTTATTTTTTTTGCTGTCCCTTCTGAATGAACTATAACTTACGACTCTTGCCCTGAGGACTGTGGGGATGGAGGGGTTGTCATCCTTAAAGACCTAATTTCCAAAACTTTCAACTACGTTGAATAAAATTGCTATTTAAAATTTTGATTGGATGGGTTTGGGGAAAAGGTGGGCGTGAGAGGGGGGTTAGTTGCCCTCAGATCACTTTCGAATATTAAAAAAAGCTCTAAACCTTTGAATTTCAAATCGAATGAGCCCTTTTTCAAGTTTCTACGACAAAAGCCGCGTTTTCAGGCTCAGCGGGTTCAAACACGGGTTGTCCTCGTCTAGTTTCAATTTCTAGTTTTTCGTCTAGTTTTGTCTAGTTTCAGCGGGTTCGAAGCTTCAACCCCGTGTTTGATGCACTAGATGCACTGCTGCACAACGCTTGATGCGCTAGACGCGAACAACCCGTGTTTAAAGACGGGTTGTTCACGGATCAGCAGGTTCGAACACGGGTTGTTCTTGTCTAGTGCATTAAGCGTTCTGCATCAGTGCATCCAGTGTATCAAACACGGGGTTGAAGCTTCGAACTCGCTGAAACTAGACAAAACTAGACGAAAAACTAGAAACTTGAAACTAGACGAGGACAACCCGTGTTCAAACCCGCTGAGCCTGAAAACGCGGCTAAAGATTTCAATAAAAATTTATATACCCCCAGGGCATAGCTTATAGCCCTTGCCCTGAAGACTGTGGGGGGATTGCCCTGCTCAAAGGAATAATTTTCTGAACTTTAAACTGCGCGGAACAAAAAGGCTATCTCAAAATTTTGATTGGATGAGTTTGGGGAAATGGTGGGCGTGGAAGGGGTAATAGTTGCCTTCCATTCACTTTCGACTATCAAAAAGGGTACTAGCCATTTCAATTTCCAATCGAATGAGCTGTTTTTGAAGTTTCTACGACAACGCTTCCTATAAAAACCTTATATGCCCCCAGGACAAAACTTACAACCCTTGACCTGAGGGCTGTTGGACGGGGGGGGGTAGTCATCCTCAAAGACCTAATTTCCGGAACTTTCAACTCCGTTGAACAAAATGGCTATCTTAAAATTTTGATTGAATGTGTTTGGGGAAAAGGTGGGCGTGAGAGGTAGGTTAGTTTCCCTTAAATCACTTTCGAGACTATTAAAAAGGGCACTAGCCCGTTGAATTTCGTATCGAAAGAGCCCTTTTTCAAGTTTTTAAGACAAAGATTTAACTAAAAACTTATATGCCCCCAGGGAATAATTTATAACCCTTGCCCTGAAGACTGTGGGGGGAGTGTTCTAATCAAAGGTTTAATTTCCTGAACTTTAAACTGCGTGGAAAAAATTGATATCTCAAAATTTTGATAGGAAGTTTTTGGGGAAATTTTGGGCGTGGAAAGGGTGCTAGTTGCCTTTCAATCACTTTCGACTATTAAAAAGGGCCACTAGCCATTTCAATTTCCATTCGAATGAGCCATTCTTGAAGTTTCTACGACAATGCGTTCTATAAAAACCTTATATGCCCCAAGGGCATAACTTACAACCCTTGCCTTGAGGGCTGTGGGGGGGGGGGAGTCATCCTCAACTACGCTGAACAAAATTGCTATTTAAAATTTCGATTGGATGGGTTTGGGGAAAAGGTGGGCGTGAGAGGGGGGTTAGTTGCCCTCAAAACACTTTCGACTATTAAAAAGGGCACTAGACCTTTGAATTTCAAATCAAATGAGCCCTTTTTCAAGTTTCTACGACAAAGATTTCAATAAAAATTTATATACCCCCACGGCATAGCTTATAGCCCTTGCCCTGAAGACTGTGGGGGGATTGCCCTGCTCAAAGGAATAATTTTCTGAACTTAAAACTGCGAGGAACAAAAAGGTTATCTCAAAATTTTGATTGGATGATTTTGTGGAAATGGTGGGCGTGGAAGGGGTGTTAGTTGCCTTTCAATCACTTTCGACTATCAAAAAGGGTACTAGCCATTTAAATTTCCAATCGAATGAGCTGTTTTTGAAGTTTTTACGACAGCGCTTCCTATAAAAACCTTATATGCCCCCAGGACAAAACTTACAACCCTTGACCTGAAAGTCATCCTCAAAGACCTAATTTCCGGAACTTTCAACTCAGTTGAACAAAATGGCTATCTTAAAATTTTGATTGAATGTGTTTGGGGAAAAGGTGGGCATAACTTACAACCCTTTCCCTAAGGGCTGTGGGGGAGTGTCCTCCTCAATAACATAATTTCTATCTGGAAATCATCTACGTTGAACAAAATAGCTATCTCAAAATTTTGATTAGATGTGTTTCGGGAAAGGGGGGGGCGTGGAAGGGGTGTTAATTGCCTTGCAATTACTTTCGACTATTAAAAAGGGTACTAGCCATTTCAATTTCTAATCGAATGAGCCTTTTTTGAAGTTTCTACGACAACACGTTCTATAAAAACCTTATATGCCTCGGGGGATAACTTACAACCCTTGCCCTGAGGGTTGTGAGGGGGTTGTCATCCTCAAAGACCTAATTTATAGAACTTAAAACTACGTTTAATAAAATAGCTATTTTAAAATTTTGATTGAATGTGTTTGGGGAAAAGGTGGTCGTGAGAGGGGGGTTAGTTGCCCTCCAATCACTTTCGACTATCAAAAAGGACACTAGCCCTTTGAATTTCCAATCGAATGAGCCTTTTTTGAAGTTTCTACGACAACGCCTTCTATAAAAACTTTGAGATAGCCATTTTCTTCAGCGTAGGTGATTTCCACATAGAAAATATGTATTTGAGGAGGACACTCCCCCAAAACCCTTGGGGTAATGGTTTTAAGTTATGTCCTGAGGGCATATAAGAACGATGTTGGCACAATGTATTGTTTATTATTTTTTTCCTTTAGAGAAGGGCACTTCGTATCGAAGTAGTTCTATAGAAACCTTATATGCCCCCCGGGTATAACTTACAACCCTGGCCCTGAAGGCTGTGGGGGAATGTCCTCCTCAAAAATCAACGTGTTTTAAGTTATATCCTGAGGGCATATAAGAACGATGTTGGCACAATGTATTGTTTATTATTTTTTCCCTTTTGAGCAGGGCACTTCGTATCGAAGAAGTTCTATAAAAAACCTTATATGCCCCCAGGGCATAACTTACAACCCTGGCCCTGATGGCTGTGGGGGAGTATCCTCCTCAAAAACATAATTTTTATCTGGAAATCAACTAAGCTGAACAAAATTTGAAAAGGGCTCATTCAATTGAAAATCGAAGTGGCTTGTGCCCTTTTTAATAGTCGAAAGTGATTGGAAGGCAACTAACACCCCTTCCACGCCCACCATTTCCCGAAACACATCCCATCAAAATTTTAAGTAAGCCATTTTGTTCAGCGTAGTTGATTTCCAGATAAAAATTATGGTTTTGAGGAGGACACTCCCTCACAGCCTTCAGTGCAAGGGTTGTAAGTCATGCCCTGGGGGCATATAAGGGTTTTATAGAAGGCGTTGTCGAAGAAACTTCAAAAAGGCTCTTTCGATTGGAAATTCAAAGGGATAGTGCTTTTTCAATTGTCGAAAGTGATTTGAGGGCAGCTAGCCCCCCCCCCCC
>JAQQPU010018209.1:3074-17754 GCA_029168905.1 Artemia sp. Kazakhstan ARC1039
ATCAATCTCTCTCTCTCTCTCTCTCTCTCTCTCTCTCTCTCTCTCTCTCTCTGTTCCACCAAAAACCCAAACTTGCCGTAAAATCCTACTCCTGTGGTACATTGTTCTTGCCATTAACGTTTCATCGATTACAACTTAAACACCCTGCCCTCCTAGAGGTTCTTGGTTTCCTTGCCAAGCCAATTAGAACTTCTGAGAAAAAAGACCTCCAGTCAATACTTGTTTTTTTACTTATTTAGAAAATACCTGTTTGATGGTCCCAATGATCTGACAGAAAGTGATTTATAAATGTCAGGATTTGATGAGCCTTAATCCTGGCCTGATGCAAGAAACTCCCTTTTTATTAGATACTGAATAATTGCAAAATCTTCTCTTTTTGGTCTTTGGGATGACATAGCTCTTGCTGTATTTCCACATATTTTTAGATGCGTAATAGTTGCATGGTGTATTGTAGCTTTGGCACATTACTGTTGACGGTAAGATACCGTGAGTCCTGAAAAAGCTGTTGTTTGCTCCATCATTATTTATAAATATGTTTATTGCAATATAATATGACATTTCACATGACTGGCACGTAAACATTTTCTAATAACTGGCAATAAGCAAATCAGAACAGTTGAAAATGATATTTTCTATCTGAGTAATCTGAATTTTCTCTAGCTTTCATCCTAAATATAACCAAAGTCCAAATTCTACACTGTATCTTAGTTCTGAAACAAGAACAAACTTAACAAACTAAACAACCTATTTTGTACAGCTTTACCCAAAGCTAGGTTAAGTTATGAAACTAGGTCCCTTAATTATGTCATTTTAAAGTGACCTAATTTATTTAGTGGTACGTATTTGGATTAGACCCTGGCCCCACGCTGGCGCATCGACTGAACGCCACCAACAAAAGCCCCGGTTGTCCGCCACCGAGGTGTCGAAACGCCGCCGGCGTACCGCAGGCGTGCCGTGCAATTTTTTTTAGGGTGACACATAAATTGTCGGGGAAATCCCCAAAATTTGGGGATAGTGTAAGCCCAGCTTGATTCCTAATCAGGAAAATTGAAATACTTAACCACACAAGAAAATGAAAGCTCTGACTTTGCGGTTTGACGCAATAAAGAATTGCCGCAAAATTAATTCAGTCAGCTAAACGCCTCCGCCTCTACCGGCGGCGCAAGTGCCAACCAAAGGCTTACCGACGCCGCCAACAAAAGGCTGTTGACCGTCACCGAAATGTCGCAACGCCGCTAAGCGGTGGCGTTTGGCTGACTGAATTAATTTTGCGACAATTAATTTATTGTGTCAGCCGCAAACCCTTGGTTCACACAGATCCGGTTTTTTCTCTCACGCAAAACGGCTCACGCATAACGGATGCAGCAATAACGCAGAACTGTCCATATCAAATCGGTTCGGTGTACTCGTTTTAACGCAAATATGGGATTAAGCAAAAAGCAGAAAAAACTATTAGCTCTATATTTACTCAAGAAGAGAAGTCAAGTATTACTTTTTGGCATTGCTTTGAATTTTGACCTTGTGTATAAATCTCAAGGTAAAGTTGCAGATTAGTTACGCTATCATTATAAGGTGCAGAGACAGTCTTTAGTAGAGACAAGATATAAAATAAATAACTCACTTTTTACCTATCCTGGTTCAGTTGGGCAGTACCTCTGCACCCTATACTGCAGGAGCAGGTAACGTGCATCTTAGCCAATCTCAGAATTCCCTTTCAAAGTGGGTCTATCCAATTTTTTTTATTTTTTTTTATGGGGATGGGATCATTTTTATGCTACTCCATGTTCAAAAACTACATTTTAAGTATTATTATCCGGTACTCTTAAAGGGAGGAGGGTTACCTGAAGGTAGTCATAATTTCTACCTGTCTATACTTCAGCTTAGAATTTTGATCTGGATTTTTTTTTTTAATTTGTGATTTTTTATTGACAACAAACACACATTTGCCAACAATGTCAAAAATGACAAGTAAATCTAAAAATTGGCAAAACTCACAGCTAGCTCACCATTGAATCTTGTTTTGCCTTTAACTTATGAAAGAAGATCATTATTACTGAAACTGCTAAAATAAAATCTGATAGTTTCCACACTTTTCCTCAGGTTCCATGGTTAGTTCAACAATCTCAATTTGATGTTACCTGAAGGTAGTCATACTTTCTACCTGTCTATACTTCAGCTTAGAATTTTGATCTTGATTTTTTTTTTTTTTAATTTGTGCTTATTTATTGACAACAAACACACATTTGCCAAAAATATCAAAAATGACAAATAAATATAAAAAATGGCAAAACTCACAGCTAGTTCACCATTAAATCTTATTTTGTCTCAAACTTATGAAAGAAGATCATTATAACTGAAACTGCTAAAATACAATCTGATAGTTTCCACACTTTTCTTCAGGCTTCATGGTTAGTTCAACAATCTCAATTTGATGTGAAATTTGTCTTCAAATAAAATAGATTGATTTAAACTTGACTTTTTTCATTTTTTTTTTTAATAGACTTTTTATCCAACCAACAAAAATTCAACAAGTATTTCAGGCTACATGAATGACAAATTAGTAGGAGTGATTTGAATCACCAGCATACCCTCTGTTGTCAAAGCCATTGTCTACCCCTTCTCCACCGCAAATTCGATTGAACAGTGAATTTAGTATACAAAACTAAAATTGAATTGAATAACTAAAATAGATAGTTTGGCATGGATTCCCTACTCCTCTTTTATGAGGGGGTCGGGCTGTGTTGTTTAGGATTATATACTGATTTATTTAAAAAAAAACATAAGCTAATGCGCTCAAGAGGACCTAAAGCTTTTGTTGGCTATGAGATGCTACTTCAATCCATGATACAGGGACAGATTAGGCACCCCTGCAGTATATGGTGTAGAGTTATCACAATACAAAATGGAATTTGATCTAAAAGGTAGCAAATTACTTTATGTTTACTCTCTGGCAACCCCTGCATGGTGACATGATGGTGACAGGGAACAATGAAAAATTGATGAATTTGGAATACAGGACCATAATAAAATAGATAAGAAATAAATATACTGTTTATCATTTTTTAGCTGCAGTTCTATGCGTCATAATGGTTAAACAGCTGTGAACTCTTTTTATTAACTTTTAGAATTTAATATGACTTATTCCAATGAATACGCTAGTAACAACCACAAGCCGAAGACATACAACATCTTTGGTTTATTATAGCATAAAAAATGTTGGTACACGTTATTTGGTACAGTTGCAACGCAATATTTAAATATAACTTTATGATTATAGTATGGCCTCAAAAAGAAACGTGAGAACTGGGTTAATACAAAAGCCTTCGTAATCCCAAGATGAAATAATACAGACAACTAAAAAAACAAAAAAAAAGAAAGGCAATAAGGCACTAAGAGATTTAAGACTCAAAGGAGACTAGGATATTATCTAAATCAACTAGATCAGTTGTTTGGTCAGTTTGTTCGACTTCACAAGCCTTATAAATATCATTATTGAAAAGCTGCATATGCTTTGTAGGTTCAAACGTCGAGCAACTCGACATCACAGGCCTTATGAATATCACTATTGAAAAGAAGTTGCAATACAATATTTAAAGATAACTTTATGATTAAAGTAAGGCCTCAAAAAAACGTAAGAACGGGGTTAATACAAAAGCCTTCGTAATCCCAAAATGAAATAATAAGTACAGATAAAAAACAATAACAAAAAAGAAAGGCACTTAAATCCATAAGGCACTAAGAGATTTAAGACTCAAAGGAGGCTAGGATATTATCTAGATCGACGAGATCGGTGGTTTGGTCAGTTTCTTCGACTTCAAATATCACTATTGAAAAGCAGTTGCAACACAATATTTTAAGATAACTTTATGCTTAAAGTAAGGCCTGAAAAAAACGTGAGAACGGGGCTAATAAAAAAGCCTTCGTAATCACAAGATGAAATAATATGAACAGATAAAAAAAAAAGAAAAAAGAAAGGCACTTAGTTCCATAAGGCACTAAGAGATTTAAGACTCAAAGGAGGCTAGGATATTATCTAGATCGACTAGACAAACCCTGTAAATATCACTATTGAAAAGCAGTTGCAACACAATATTTAAAGATAACTTTACGATTAAAGTAAGGCCTCAAAAAGAAACGTGAGAACTGGGTTAATACAAAAGCCTTCGTAATCCCATTATAAAATAATACAGACGGAAAAAAAAGAAAGGCACTTAGATCCACAAGGCACTAAGAGATTTAAGACTCAAGGAAAGCTAGGATATTATCTAGATAGACTAAATCAGTTGTTTGGTCAGTTTCTTCGACTTCACAAGCCTTATAAATATCACCATTGAAAAGCAGCATACGCTTTGTAGGCTCAAACGTCGTGCAACAAGAGCCACATGCTGACAACCACAGCTTGAACACAAGTATTGAGTTCAACATGGGCAAGAGCATACGGTTTCGGAGCTTGCTCTTAATGACATTCATCATAAAAAAGGACCGTTCCACTATCGCATTGCTAATTAGCAAACTCAACAAGGTCAATGCCCACTTGGCTAACTCACGAAAAGAAAATGCCCCAACAGCATCAGGATAATGTAGGACAGCTATCCAGAACTCAGATGAGTCTTTGGGAATTGTTCCTCCACAAACAGAAGACCAAATAACGTCCAAAAGTTTCCTCCACTGATTCTCCAAGGTACTGAGATCAGTAGTAGGAACAATTCTCAATGGCAAGTCTCCAAATCGGGGTCAAAACTGAGACAAGCAAATCACAGGGGATAAAAATTTTAGCTGTAGGAGCGAATCCAGAGCAGGAGGCATTCGTTTAAGCACCGCTTTAGCCGCAGCTCTCAGGAACGCAAAACACCGTATTTTGATTTCGCTCTTCTGTGTGTCTGAAAGTTTAGATTTGGCCAGTTCGATGAGGAACTCGTGTCCGTAATCAACTTGATCTTGTGGCAAATAATTGATTTCGAAGTCCATATTAACCATCAAAGACACTACAGATGAGCAGAGTATCCTACGCAGGAGACTTAATATCAAACCCTTGTGTTCTTCAAAAAGACGGAATTGGTCAGCGTGTGTGTGCTGAAACAGCAAGTTGACCCTTTGAAATTCGGATAGCAATGGCTTCAAGAACACAATGAAAATTCTGTTTTGCTCATCTTGATACATAGCGTGTAGCACTCTGGCAGTATAGCAACGTTCTTTCTCTTTGGCTAGACTGAAATGTGTGGTGAGCTCCAAGTACTGCTCATGTATGCGAACCAAGGCATTGTACCGAGAGAGCCAACGAGTATTCGAGGGAAAAATAATACGTAAGGGTGAGTTTCCATCGTTTATCAACTTAAATACATGTTGATATGTCTCCCTTCTAAGGGGGCTTACATTAAACCATTTATATGTTTCGGACATCATAAACTCAAGGTTCGAAGGGAGTTCACAGACCGCCTCTGAAGCACATAGATGGAGTGAGTGGCAAACAAACTTGAAGAGCTGAAGATAGGGTAAGCCATTGTCTCGTAGTAGGGTAAAAAGGGAGTGGTTTACTCCGTACATGTTACTAGCACCGTCTATGAAGATACCAATAAGGTTAATCATAGGTACTTTGCAGATATCAAGGAACTCTTTGAGTTTGTCATACAGTATAACAGCGGTAGTCAAAGGTACTTCAATCATCCCCAAGGCTGTACTCACAATTTGTTTCATTGTGGCAACATCTGTTGACTCATCTAAAATAAGTGAGTATCCACGATTCCCAATATCCTCGACAATCTCACGAAGAGTTTCAGGCCCCAGAACATTCTTGATTAGGGCTGAATATTTGGTTCGTTTTATTCTCACAGCTTCAGAAACAAGCCCGGGGAAAAGATTCTTAATAATTGTAGACAGGTGGTCGATAGTCTGTATAGATGTAAAAATGAGCAGGAAATGTGTAAGGTAAAATTCTAGACAAGCTACTTTTTGATATCTTGGAAGAGTTAGGTTAGGAAAACAAAACTTTCAGTGATGAATCTAGGGCCAGAAACATGCTCTGGGAAGGTATTGCCATTCTATTATGTTAACCCCCTTCTGATTTCTAAGTCTTGGAAATTTGACAAAACAAAGAGTTTTGAAAAAACTCTTTTTTTTGTCAAAACAAAGAATTTTGAAAAAGAGTTTATTTTCTCTGGTTTTAGTTTGAAAATGCAAGTCCTGTTATTAAAGTAGAATTTCAAGCCATATCAAAGGTTTTTTTTCCTAAATTTAGGAAATTTATTTCCAGATCTTTGATACTTCCCAAATTTGGATTGAGTAAGGTTGTAAAGCTGAAGATCTATTCTGCATGGTTTCACTATTATAAAACAAAAATTTTTAAAGGTCATCAAAGGTCAGTGCCCTCTATTGAGGAAGGAGTAGAGATGGGTTGGCTACTTCAAAATATCTTTCAAGGACATACTTTAGTCTGTAAACCCATCCCAGGAAGCTTCATTTCTGTAACCTAACCCCTTCCCAAGATAGCAACAAATAGCTTGTCTAGAATTTTACCATATAGAATTCAGACTATATATTCGTCCTATCGCTAGCAAGTGCGATTTAAGGTAATTTAAGGTAATATTTGCATGGGCGCCCATAAGGGGGAACAAGGGGGGGGGGGCACCTTCACCTTAGTACTCTTAGCATCATTAGTTACAGTAACTATAGTTCTAGTACTAAAAGTATACAAACAAAGGTCTACAAAAGTCTAGTACAACAAAATGGCTATCTTAAAATTTTGATTGGATGTGTTTGGGTAAGTGATTGGCGTGTGGGAGGGGAGCTGATTGCCCTCCATGAGCTCTTTTTGAAGTTCCTATGACATTTCTTTCTATAAGAAGTACCCTGGTCTAAAAAACAAAACAATATATTGTGCCCACATTGCTCTTTACTTAGTTAGTACTATTGTGCTGCCTACGATATTTTGTCTTGAGATTTTAAATATATACAGCACTGGAAGTGCCAATTAGACCATGTAAGCCCCTCCTATAATTCAGCCTATGGGCACCCATGTATATTTACACATTAGGGGGGGAGGGGTAGAGCAATCCCAATTATCGACTAAGCCTAGGCCACAAAAAGATTGGGCCAGATCTGTCAAATATATAAAAAAAAGATAGATTTGCATAAAATTCAAGTCTTGCCTTATTCTGAGCAGCAATAAAATTCCTTGTAACTTGTAATACTCCTAACGCAGAGCCATCTCAGCCATGCAGAAATAAATTCCTAATGGCGAATCGTTTCAGAATAGAAAGCGTTCTATGCCCTAAAGGAGGGCTCTTGTCTTTTTGGTGCATAACCACGGCTGAGCCACCGTGATTTTGGAATTTTTGTCTGGTTCCAATTTTTCAGTCAAAATAAGCCCATTTTTTTTTACAGAAAAAGCCCATTTTCCCGCCCCAAGGCCCTCACGCCCACTCCAAAATTCAGCCCGCCCCTGACGGCTAAAACAAGCCCACGGGGCGGAAAACAAGTCCATCCGGCAACACTGGCGTCAAGTCGTCATAACGCAGAAATGGGCATCGGACAACGGGACAACGCATTGAACTTGACGGGTCGCGCAAAAATGCGCATTTGCAGCTGTGTGAAGTGAACCTAGAGAAAGTCAGAGCTTTTCTTTTCTTGTGTGGTTAAGTAGCCTATCTTTGTCTCTGTGGTTAAGTAGTACCTTTTTCCTCCTTTATATTGCCAAAATTTTTGTAAATAGTAACATAATAATCTAAAAAAAATATTCCCATGTGTATTTCTGATTGCTGAATATGGTGGGTTTTGCAGATGTTTTCTTTCCCTTCTCAAGTGGCCATAATTTTTCAGGAAAACTGTGTTCAAACCCTTTGCCCAAATTTGAATGATATTATTTAATTTTTGTAGCCTACTGCTCTTGTAAGATTCTAATTTGTTCACTGTTGGCCATACTTTGGGTAAGTTTGATAAACCACTTATTTACAAAGTTTTTTCTCATATAGGCCTAATCAATGTGAAAAAGGTTGCTTATATTTAAAATAATTAAGAAAAAATAGAAAAATAAACTAAAATCATGTTAAAAAATGAATTTGCAGAAAAATTTAGGAAAACTGAAGGCTAGAACCTGTATTCTTTGCATAGTTGTTTTTTTGTATGACTATAACTTCATGGTGACCTGCAATTTGGAAGGGACCTTGTCCTTTTTGAACAAGTGGTTGAGCCAAAACACAGGTCATCTTATTTCAATAACACAGACATCCTCTTTCTTGTGCCAGTTTTAACTGAAGTCACCATTAATCACATTTTACAAATATTTGAACCTCACTGTCCCTCTTTTCTTACAAGCAGAAGAGTCATCATCCTTATGTTCATTAGTCTGGCCTCCATCCCAGGCAAGCTCACTAAAATCATCACATTGTTTTTCTGGCAAGCATTCATTCTAGCTACCTTTCCTTTAAGCAGCATTCACAAGTGTGTCTAGCTAGAATCCCATGTCTAGACATGTGTCTAGCCAGAATCCAATGTCTAGGCAACAACTGTTCACATGTAAAATTTGGTGCTTAGCTAAAACTACAAATTTAGTTTCAAATTGTCATTTCTAGCCAATCAACAGAGCTTATGCAGGCAAAACTTTCAAATATTATAATCCCTATTTTCATTGATCTGGCCTCCATCCCAGGTAAGCTCACTAAAATCATCACATTGTTTTTCTGGCAAGCTATTCATTCTAGCTACCTTTCCTTTAAGCAGTGTTCACATGCATGTCTAGCTAGAATCCCATGTCTAGCCAGAATCCAATGTCTAGGCAACAACCATTCACATGTAAAATTTGGTGCTTAGCTAAAACTACAAATTTAGTTTAAAATTGTCATTTCTAGCCAATCAACAGAGCTTATGCAGGCAAAACTTTCAAATATTATAATCCCTATTTTTACTGTCACAAGCTAATGGATGAGATAAGCAAAACAATTGCCTTAGTGTGCTTCATTATTATGTCTGGTGTTGTATACTTGCCTAAAATGAAAAAAACAATTAATGAGAAAACAAAAATTAAATTTCAGTTTACAAATGTAAACAAAAATGATGAAAATAGTGGATCTTGACACATTCTGATTGGCTGTAATCAAAAATCCTAGACATTGAGTTCTAGAGGCTAGAACTCAATGTCTAGCCAAGCACCTTGTCTAATGTGTCTAGCTAAGCGCTGAATTTTACTTGTGAACAGTTGTTGCCTAGACATTGGATTCTGGCTTGACATGTGTCTAGACATGAGATTCCAGCTAGACACGCTTGTGAATGCTGCTTTATGTGGCTTCATTTTATCTTTGCCTGGTTTTAATTCACTTGTCCATGAATCCTTAAAATATTTATCTTCTTCAGTGCTTGATTCAGCTAGTGATTTTCCAGGAGCCTTGTTGAGCATTATTTGTTTACATGATTTAGTATCAACAATGAAAAACTGCCTTGTTTCAAAGAAAGTTATTACATAATCACAAATTTCATCATTTGATTGCCTATTGGGAATTTTTTTGATGCAATACATTCAATTGTAACATGCTTAAAAACCAATTTTAAAGGTTGATATTGTCATCCTTTGCCAGCTCATTCCAGAGGAGCTTCAATAGTTTGAGAAACACCTCCTTTTGACTGGACTTTTGGCAGGGTTTTGTGTCTTGAATTTTTTGAGGGTTCTACTCCAGGTTTGTTAAGTCAGCCCAAAGAATGCTACTTCAAAACATTTCAAGAAATAGGGGCAATTTGCTGGTAAATAAAAAAAGTATTATTGTCTTCTTTGCAGACCTTGATGATCTTGCAAAAAGTAAGTAGCCCAAATTAAAGAATTTAAACCAACTGATTGGCACTTGATACTCAATAATTTTGCAGATATTAAAGTAAGAAAATTTGAATTTAAAATCTGATCTTTTCTATCAAAATAAATGACAAATGTTGTTAATAAATTAAAATTTGGCCTCAAAATTTTTTTGGAGACAAGGGGTAGTGGTGCTAGTCAAGAATTTGTCCCAAGTGCAAGAAAGGGCAGAACCACCCCTGCCAAATCAAAATTACAGCAGAAAAAATTGACAATTGTAACTGTGAATATGCATTTGGAACCTTCAACATGCACCACCATGCATTCAAAATAACCCTTTTTTTTCTTGAAATTCCAGGGAACTTTGAACAGCTCTTCTCATCTCCAACTCAAACCATCAGAAATAGCAAATCAATGATAGTCTTGTCTTAAATATTCTATATTTTACCAAATTAAAACTTCCTTGCACCTCTCTGAAAAATATCTATGTCACTTTTTACAAATTATACACAAAAGAGAAAAATATTACTTGCTTGTCAGTACTGAAAGGCAACAATTTGTGGTGTAAACTGAAGAAAAAATTTGCATATCAAACTTGATGTTATTTATTTATTTATTAACTGAAAACTCGTCAACAAAAACTTGAAAAGGACAGAGCAAAATATAAGAAAAGAAAACAATAGTACAAGGCAAATATCAACAAAACCAATAAGATCATAAAAGAACGTCAATTATAAATAAATCAAGGATAAAATAGGAACAAAATCAAACAAAGAAAAAGCAAATTCACACATACAACACCAACTTATTCATATATAATATATATAAAAAAAAATAAGAAAAAAAATCAACAACAGACAAAGTTATTGCACTAGAAGTGGGCCTAGCTCATGACCAGCTACTTTTCTATTTTGTTTTCCAATAACTTGAGAGATAGCTATTTCTGGGTCTGCAATTTTGTATATTTCAACTATAGATGAATTTCTGGGCCAAGGTGGTAGACGTAGTAAATATTTTACAAAACAGAAAAACAACAAACAGATTTTTGACTTTTCAGATTTTGTAAATATTTTCCAAAATGGGGTGATGTACAATATATGGGGGAGGGCTACTGCATTGAACAGACTAGCTAAGAGATGATGATTGAAGTGGAACTTGCAAGTGACAACAGAGACATAAGATGCTGACATTCCATGGTTAAGATGCTTGATGAGAAGAGATCTAGTGTGACGTAAAGAGGACCCAATGGGGAGGCCTAAGTATACTATATGATCAGCAAGCTGAACTGTTGAGCTCCCAAGTGCTATTGAATGGGGTGTAGGACTCTTCCAGTTGAAAAGAAATATTTTGGACTTCACCAAATTGAACTGAAGCCCAACCTTTAGGTACTCATCTTGAAGGATAGCAAAAATTTCAATGATTCAAGGTAGCGTATGACTGAGATTCAGAATATCATCTGCATAGCACACAAACGACAGATTAATAGATGCCAAAATTAAAGAGCAGGGGCATTGGTCTTGAGCCTCAGGGACGTAATTATTGAAGAAATTGGGGGAAAAAACTTATTCCAATTTGAATGACAAATTGTGGATGATATACAGAGATTGGATATTTGGCCAACAGATAGCACAAGAGAGCTACTCTTTTGTTCAAACTAAAACTGTTTGACAGTACTTTTCATGGAAGAACTGAATGCATTGCTTGATTCTTATTTTATACTATTTTCAAATTTAATAATTGCTTCTGGAGAAAATTCCACTTACAGCCCTAAATCAGACTCAAAACAGTCCAAAGTAACCAAAAGTTTAGAAATGAGTTTCTACTAATAGGTGGACCTTCTAGCTAGTGAAAAAAATTTCTGTAACTAGCTGATTCAAGAATGTTAGGCTATTTATCATTCACATTTGTTTTAATAGTAAAATGTGTGGTAAATTTAGAGATATTTCCAATACAAAGCTATGAATTAAGTGAACCTATCATTCAAATTCTTTTCTTATGGTCTTTTCAAATATAATAGTTGTTTTGGTGGTCTACTCAGAAACTCAATTTAAGCCCTTTGAGAACCCTTTAAGACAATATCTTGGTAAAGATCTAGAATTTGGCTTATTCAGAAGAAGACATGCTAGAGCAAAAAGAGAAAAAATTTTCAGATTCACTCTATGCTCTGTTTTAGGGTCTGGTTCTCATTTTGATGGTTTACCCACTGCCCCCTGCTAATGGGCTCATATTACCCTAGGCTGTGTAAAGAGATTAAACAAAATATGACAAACTTTTATAATTTGCAACAAGTACCAATGAATCATATTTCCTTTTTTTTTATCTGATTTAAACATTTGTTTTAATCAGTTTTTATTCATAACCTAAAATTCATGTGTGTTATGAAGTGAAAATTCCATTTGTCTTTGGTTAGTTTCCTTGTACAACCTTGCTCACTGCATACAGTCAGTTTTCTTGTAGGGCTAGGTAAAACCATCAGAGACGCACTGGTGAGGATTTGTCAAAAATACAAATTAAATCATAAAAATGTGCATAAAATTAGCAATCTGAAAATGTAATATTTATGTTCTAGCCTGTCTCCTTCTGAAGAGGCCCAATTCTTGACCTTTACCATAAAATATTAGGCTAAACAATATAAAGAGCACATCTAAATCCTTTTTTTTCTGTTTTTCCTTGTTTTTAGCTGAGCATTGAAACATCATAGACTTGTTTAAGAAATCATTCAAAAGTAAATTTTTAATCTAATTAGTTTTAGACTTGTGAATCATAGTCCTAGTCTCATAGTCCTCACTTTGCATCATAGTCTTAAAACTACTAGACAAGGTAACAAGTTGCCATTTTGGGGCCCCATTAAGGGATCAAAATGGACTTTGCTCCAGAAACAAATAGAGCATAAAAAAGACATCAAGTGATGTATTCACTGTCTACCTAGCTATTTGCCATAAAAAATTATACATTTACTTAAATCATATATTATCCCTGAATTTATAATATAATCCTTAATATCCTCTTATGCATCATATTTTCATCAAATAAATTTAATAGGAAATAAGCAACATCAGCAGAATTGAGCTATGGAAAATTGCATGAAGGACACATAGCTTAGACAATATAAAGTTTTGTTTAGCTAAGCATTTACTTTTGGAGATATTTCTTTTATACAACAAAGATTACATCAGGTTGTCACAGTTTGGTTCCAAAGTGTATCAATGGGCTTTTTTTTTTGCAACCTCCCCCCCCCCCCCCCTTGTTAATTTCAATATAAACATTTTAGTGGCATAGTCATTGAAAAACGTTTTTTTTTTGTACTTCCATAATACCATATTAAAAAATTGAATTGGTAATAATTGTCTCCTAGATCATTTGTCAAATTTCAGTTTCCAATATCCAAAATTGTCTGTTTCATTTGTTGAGGGAAAAATTGGAGGGGATGAAAGGCTCTAGATCGACTCCTAAATGTTCACTTTATCTAACCCAACTATTCTCCATAACAGCCAAGTAAAATGTTCTATTATCTTACTGAGGCAAGTTGTTACAGAAATGAAATTTTCAAAATCTAAATTCAAAGAGTTGTTTCCTGTATTTAGTACTGAAATAATACATTTCTTTCCCTAGTCCTTTTGATTTCTGCTCTCTTCAATAGATCAGTCAAGTAAAGTCAATTATATATTTTTGGCTTTGTCTGGTGAATTTTATATCATCTAGTAAAGTAGATCAGGGCCTGGGTCAAAAGGTCTAGTAACTATACCTCCAGGGATGCAATACCCCCCCCCCCTCCCACAGCAGTTACAGGTCCTGGCCTCTGCCCTTAGCTTTTTTGGATAGACCACAAATCTGATATTTATACTTCTTCTTAATGATAAAGGCTGCATATAAACAATGAGCACATTTCATAATTTACTATCCTTGGGCAGAGAGGGCACCCTATAAGGGAAACAGGGTGGGCTGCCCTCCAATCTCTCTTCAACATACCTGAAAAGCTTCAACTTAATACCCTCAGTTTTTCCTTAGATATTACTGATATTTTTTTCCACCAAGCATTTAGTGGATTTTGATTCTGTTTTGTTTCAGTATTTCTTTACAATTTCACATTAATGCCCTCTTTTCTAATAAAAATCCTTATATGTTAACAATACACAACTTGCACAAGTTACATTGCCCCAGGAACTGGAGGGGGATGGAGATTGTCCACCTTGGAAGCATAGTTGTTTGACCTTAGGACTATTTTGAACAAAGTAGCTCTGTCAAAATTGTGATTGGTTGCTTTTGATTCTTAAAAAGGCTACTAGGCGTTCCAACTTCCAGTCAACTGAGCCCCCTCAAAAGTTTATGCAGCCACCCCTTCCATAACAAGTGCTTCTTTAAAAAAAAAGAAGTATACAATGAAGTCTTATGGCTCTTTACTATAGACAACACTACATCATTGCCTCTGATAAATGCTCTGTATAATTTACAACCCTTTCCCTGGGCTGTTGGGTTCTTGACATCCCGGGAGGTATAATTATTGGACTTTTTTCCTATTTTAAACAAAATGATTGTTTTCAAATTTTAATTGGTCTTGAGGACGTCCCCCCTTCCATTGCATTTAGTACCTTAGACCTCAGTTCTTCCAGTGGCTCTAGAGGCACACAGGGCATCAGTGAGTAGTCCCAATCTTCTCTGAAGTGGGCTTCTGAGTAGATGTCCTCCCACTCTGAGATGAGACCATCAACAATAAGAAAAATGTTATTGCTGTTGTCCACTATCAAAATTTGTTTGTCATTAAATTGGTCTTGAATGTTTGAATTTCTATGCTTTTTATGTTTTTATCTTCCAACTAATTTCTATGTTTTGTGCTCCTTCATTTTCTTTTGAAGATTTTATACCATTTAATTATTTACCATGTAATTATGGTAAATACCATACCAT
>JAQQPU010018210.1:0-17754 GCA_029168905.1 Artemia sp. Kazakhstan ARC1039
TTTCAAAATTTTTCAAGTACATTGAACAAAATGGCCATATCATTATATTGATTGGAAATGTTTGGGGAAATGATGGGCTTGCGGGGGAGATTCTCCCTCCGAATACTTTTGACTATTAAAAAGCGCAACAGCCCTTTAAATTTCCACTCGATTGAGCCCTTTTTAAAAATTTTACGACAAAGCTTTCTATAAAAACATTATATGCCCCAGGGCATAACTTACAACCTTAGCCCTGAGGGCTGTGGGGTATTTGTCATCCTCAAATACCTAATTTCCAGAACTTTTAACTACTTTAAACAAAATGGCTATCTCATTATTTGGATTTAACATGTTTGGGGAAATGGTGGGCGTGAGAGAGGTGTTAGATGTTGCCCATTCAGTTTGGACTATTAGAAAGAGCACTAGCCCTTTCAATTTCGAATCAAATGAGCCCTTTTTAACGTTTCTGTGGTAACATTTCTATAAATACCCTATATGCCCCCAGGGCATAACCTACAACCCTCGCCCTGATGGTTCTGAGGGGGCTATCATCGTAAAAGACCTAAATTTCATAACTTTCAACAACGTTGAATAAAATGGTTATCTCAAAATTTCGTTTTGATTTGTTCAGGGATATGGTGGGTGTGAGAGGGAAGTTAGTTGCCCTTCAATCACTTTCAACTATTAAAAAGGGCACTAGCCATTTCAATTTCCAATCGAATAAGCCTTTTTTGAAGTTTCTGCAACATCCCTTTCTATAAAAATCTCATATACCACCGGGGTATAACTTACAACAATTGCCCTGAGAGCTGTTGGGGGATTGTCATGCTCAAAGACATAGTTTCCAGACCTTTCAGCTACGTTGAAAAAAATGGCCATATCATTATGGTGATCGGAAATGTTTGGGGAAATGATGGGCTTGGGGGGATTCTCCCTCCCAATACTTTTGATTATTAAAAAGGGCAATAGTTCTTTTAATTTTTACTCGAATGAGCCCTTTTTGAAATGCTTAAGACAACTAAAAAAATAATTTCTAAAAAAAAACTATATCCCTAGGGCATAACTTACAACCTTAGCCCTTAGGGCTGTGGGGGGTTTTTCATCCTAAAATACCTAATTTCCAGAACTTTCAACTACGTTCAATAAAATGGCTATCTTAAAATTTTGATTGGATGTGTTTGGGAAAATGATGGGCGTGAGAGGGGGGTTAGTTACCCTCCAATCACCTTTGACTATTAAAAAGGGCACCAGCACTCTCAATTTCCAATTTAATAAACCCCTTTTGAAGTTTCTACGACAACGCTAACTATAAAAACCTTGTATGCCCCAGGACATAACTTACAACCTTTGCCCTGGGGGGCTTATCATCCTCAAATACATAATTTCGAGAACTTTCAACTACTTTAAACAAAATGGCTATTCAAAACTTTCATTGAATGTGTGTGGGGTAATGGTGGGTGTGAGAGGGGGGAGTTGCTCTCCATTCACTTTTGACTATGAAAACGGGCTCTAGTCCTTTCAATTTCCAATTAAATGAGCCCCTTTTGAAGTTTCTACGACAACACTTTCCAAAAAAACCTTATATGCCCCCTGGGCTTAACTTACAACCCTTGCCCTGAGGGCTCTGAGCAGGTTATCATCCTTAAAGACCTAATTTCCAGAATATTCAACTACACTGAATAATATGATTATCTCAAAATTCTGATTGGATGCATTTGGGGAAATGGTGGGCGTGAGAGGGAGGTTAGTTGCCCTTCAATCACTTTCGACTATTAAAAAGGGCACTAGCCATTTAATTTCCAATCGAATGAGCCCTTTTTGAATTTTCTACAACATCTCTTTCTGTAAAACCTTATATGCCCCCCGGTCATAACTTACAACAATTGCCCCGAGGGTTGTGGGGGGTTGTAATCCTCAAACACATAATTTCCAGAATTTTTAACTACGTTGAAAAAAAATAGCTATCTCAAAATTTTTATTGGATGCTTTTGAGGAAATGGAAAAGGGATTTAGGTGAAGGGGAGTTTAGTTGCCCTAAACAAATTTTAAACTATAAAAAAGGGTACTAGCCATTTCACTTTCCAATCGAATGAGCCCCTTTGGAAGTTTCTACGACAACGCATTCTATAAAAACCTTATATATCCCTAGGGCATAACTTACTACCCTTTCCCTGAGGGCTGTCGGGGGGGGGGGTGTTGTCATCTCAAAGACGGGAGAGATGGGTAAGTTGCCCTCCGTTGCCCTCCTATCACTTTCGACTTCACTTTCTTCACTTTCTTTTCGACTTCACTTTCTATCTGGAAATCAACTGCGTTGAAAAAAATGACTATCTCAGAATTTTGATTGGATGTGTTTGAGGAAATGGTGGGCTTGGAAGGGTTGTTAGTTGCCTTCCAATCACTTTCGACTATTAAAAAGGGCACTAGCCATTTCAATTTCCAATCAAATGAGCCCTTTTGAAGTTCCTACGACAACGCTTTCTATAAAACCCTTATATACCCCAAGGCATAACTTACAGCCCTTGCCCTGAGGGCTGTGGGGGAGTTTTCATCCTCAAAGAGCTAATTTCCAGAACTTTCAAATACGTTGAACAAAATAGATATCTCAAAACTTTGATTGATGTGTTTGGGGAAATCGTAGGCGTGAGAGTGGGATTAGTTTCCCTCCAACCACTTTCGACTGTTAAAAAGGGCCCTAGCCCTTTGAATTTCAAATCGAATGAGCCTTTTTTTAAGTTTCTATGACAAAGCTTTCCATAAAAACCTTATATGCCCCCAGGGAATAACTTACAACCTCATCCCCAAGGGCTCTGGGGGGAGCGTTATTCTCAAAGACCTAATTTCCAAAAACTTTAGCTAAATTGAACAAAATGGCTATCTGAAAATTTTGATTGGATGTGTTCGGGGATATGGTAGGCGTGACAGGGGGTTAGTTACCCTACAATAACTTTCGACCATTAAAAAGGGCACTAGTCCTATCAATTTCCATTTGAATGAGCTCCTTTTAAAGTTTCTACGACTGCGCTATCTATAAAAACCCTGTATGCCCCCAGGGCATAACTTACAACTTTTGCTCTGTGGGCTCTGGGGAGTTTGTTATCCTCAAATACATAATTTTCAGAACTTTCAACTATGTAGACTAAAATGGCCATCTCGAAACTTTTTTTTGTGTGTGTTTTGGGAAATAGTAGGCGTGAGAAGGGGGTTAGTTACTCTCCATTCTTTTTCGACTATTAAAAAGGGCACTAACCCTTTCAATTTCCAATGAAATGAGCCATTTTTGAAGTTTCTACGACTAAACTTTCTATAAAGACCTTATATACCACCAGGGCATTACTTACAACCCTTGCACTGAGGGCTCTGAAGGGGTTTTCATCCTCAAATACCTAAAGACCTAATTGTTTTTTTATTGAATTTCTGATTGTTTTTTAGATATTGCTGGAAAACCCAGCGCCCCCTTTATGTATATTGTCTTTCCCCATAAAAAATTCCTCCATGGAAACATATTCCCATGGAACCCACTCCCCGTGAAACCCCATCAGAAGAAATCTCCCTGTAAACGTCTGTATACAACCCAGTAACCAAAACCAATACTATGTATAAATAATTGGCAAAGTTCATAACTTGCAGATTTTACCCTAGGACTGTAGGGGATTAAGTTGTCCTCAAAGACATAGCTATTAGATTTTTGGACTATCCTGAACAAAATGGCTATCTCAAAATTTTGATCCGGTGACTTTGGGAAAACAATGAGCATGGGAGGGGGTCTAGATGCCCTCTAATTTTGGGTCACTTAAAATAGGAACTAGAACTTTTAACTTCCTTTCGAATGAGCCATCTCGCGATATTCTAGAACCACTGGGTCGATATGATCAACCCTGTGGAAACATACAAAAAAAAAATAATAAATACGCATCCATGATCTTTCTTCTGGCAAAAAATACAAATTCCAGATTTTGAAGATAGGAGCTTGAAACCTCTTCAGTAGGGTTCTCAGATACGCTGAATCTGATGGTGTGATTTTCACTAAGATTATATTGCTTTTAATAGGTGTTGCCCTTTTTTGAAAATAAGCCAAATTTTCTCAAGCTCGTAACTTTTGATGGGTAAGACTAAACATGATGAAACTTATATATTTAAAATCAGCATAAGAATCCAATTCTTTTGATGTATCTATTGATATCAAAATTCCCTCTTTTAGAGTTTCGGTTACTATTGAGCCGGGTCGCTCCTTACTTACAGTTCGTTACCACAAACTTTTGATATAAGCACATGTTGAGTTTGATAAGTGGATAAGTAGTCGGATAAGTTATGGAAGGCTATTTATGATTGCGATGTGTAAAAACCGCCGTAAAATTATTCTTCTTCATTTATATTTTTCAAAATTTAAAATACGAAAACGTGCTCAGATTAAAAATGTCCCGCCCGTCTACTACATACAATTTAGGAGGTTGTATAATCTTAATGAACTAGTATTTTAAGCGTATACTTTCTTAGTAGATTGTTGCTTCCTAGAAAGTTTGCAAAAAGGCTACAGAGGTCTACCCTGAATCAAGATTTAACTTTTAGGACTCAAATACATATAGCTTACTCCTTGTCTATAAATGCAACTTTTCCATATAAATATAGCCTACTGGCACATTCCTTATATGAATGAAATACCATAATAACTAAAGAGTAGTACCAGTGCATTCTCCCGTCAAAACTTTCCAAATACAATGTTCCCTGTCATGATAATTATGTTCTCCTTTCCTAGTAGCTTGTCATCTGATATAGGCCTTACCCTAGAATGTTTAAAAAACCTCTGAAAAACATAGATTAAAATGGTTAAAATCCCAAAAATATGTTAAATAGAAATCTTCTAGGTATAATAGCTTACAGTAAAAAATTTGTTAGCATACTCCAGGTTGTTCTTAGGTTTATGGTTTTGTATATAGCCTAGACCTAGTGGTAAAGTTCTACCAAATCATATTATTGAGTTAGGACTAAAGTGAATACACCATTCAATGTCTTTATTTATGCTGATTACAAATATAATAATCATTTCTATTGGAAATGAATTTCAGCCCCCCCCTATATATGGCAAGGAAGAATATTAGGTAAATTTCTACCAAATCATATTATTGAGTTAAGAATAAAGTGAATACACCATAGGTTAGAGTCTAGAAATATATACCCTGAATTGGCATATATAGGGGGGGGGCTGAAATTCATTTCCAATAGAAATGATTACTATATTCGTAATCAGCATAAGAAAAGGCATCAAGTGGCATATTCACTTTATGTGTAAGTCAATAATATGATTTGTTAGAAATTTACCAAATATTGTTTGAAAAGGAACCTGAAATAAGAGTAGGCTCCTGCTCTTTTGTAGCCTAGCCTAGTTATTACTTTTCCTTCACAGTAGCCTAGGAATCTTGCTTCACAATTACCTATCAGTATAAGCCTTGAATTGGAGATATTGAGAAGAAAACATGCTGAGAAAACTTCATGATATGCAGCAAAATTATAGCTAACATATTTTTGAAGCAATTCCACTATTCTTCATACCCAACTCCCCTAATGTGATGAAAGTGAAAACATCATTTGATGCCTTTTTTGTGCACTTTCATAATATGATGGTTGCTTCTGTTGCAAATTGCATCTTGATCCCTTAAAGGGGTCCCAAAGGTATTTTATAGGAATTATGAAAGAGCATTTTTTTTTCTATTAAAAATTTCATAGCTCCATCACAGATGATAATTTGCTGCTAGTCCTGGTAGCTACCTCATTTTCTAACACTAAGGTACTTGTTATACCTTCTCTTGAATGCATCAAGGGAAGGATATTCTGGGATTACCTCTGCTGGCAATCTATTCCATGTGGCAACTGATTGCTGGGAAAACTTGTTTTCAGTTATTCTTGGCAGGAGTACCCTGCTTAAGGTAGTCCTGACAAGCTGTACTCTTGTGAGTTGATCACAAAGAACTTTGCTTTATCAGGAACAAGCTTTGATAGCTCCTCTGATGGAGGGTTATATAAGTAATTATAGAAAATCAAAATGTACACCCCATCAAAACATTCCTGGATCAGCTGTAGGGTTTTAGCTTTTTTGTTGCCAGAGTTTGCTGCATGCACTGCTCTATTTTGAATATGTTGGAGTGGAGCAATGTGGCTTTTTGGTCCACCAGCAAAGAAAGGACATGCATATTCCATTAAATCCAAGTATGCACAGTGTATCAACACACATTATTACCTCTCCTTTGAAGATGAAATCAGGATGAGCCCTCATATTACATGCCTTTGAAATTAGAAGCTCTTTTCTTTTCAATGTGTTAAAACTTACAAGCCATTTATCTGCCCATGCCTAAATTTTTGCCAGGTTAGCCTGAAGCTCCTTGCAGCGTTCACTGGGATCATTGTCTTTTGTGATTGATGTTTTTGTTGTTGTGTCATCTGCAAAGTGGTGAGGTTTTTTCACAAGGTTGTCCCTTATATTGTTTATGAACACCAAAAAAAAAAGTTGGCCCAAGAATACTTCCTTGTGGTACTCCTGATAAAACTGGGTGTTCTTTTGATATAAAGCCATCAAGGACAACTTGCAATGATTGTTGACAAAGAAAGTCAGCAAGCCTGTCAAATAGTCAACCATGAATTCCTATGGGTTTCAGTTTACAAAGAAGTCCCTCATGCCATACATGATCAAAGGCTTTTGCAATGTCAAAGGAGAGAAGGCAAATATTGTGTGCCTGAGAAAGGAGCTCAACCCACTCTTGATACTGTGCAATCAGACAGTCTAATGTTGACTGTTTTCTGCAAAACAATATTGCATGTCTGCCAACAACAGATGTGACTCAAGGTATTGGTAAAGGGTCTTATTAATGATGCTTTCATGAACTTTTCCTACACAGGATAGCAGACTTATTGGACAATATGATCCTACATTTGTAAGGTCAGACTCCACCTTTGGAACAGGGACCACATGAGCAGTTTTTCAGGCTTTCAGGGATAATCCTGCTGCAAAGCATTTTCTATGGCAAGAGTCAAGAGGCCTGACAAGTTCAGGGCCAAATCTTTTGAGGATAAGATTGGGAATATTGTCAGGTCCTGAAGCTTTGGTGACATCCAGCTGGTTTAGTGTTCTGAGCACCTTCCTAATAGTTATGTTAATGCTGGTGATTTTTGCATTTCTTTGTGGTGGAAAAGGGGGAGGGAAGACTCCATCCTCATCAAGTTGAGAGACCTTTGAAAAGGCCTATGCAAGAGCATCTGTCTTTGTGTGGCCTGACTGGATCATTATCCCTTCAACATGAAGCAAGGGAATTGATGTCAACTTAGATGATGGTGGGGCTTCTTTGATGATCTTCCACCACTGCTTTGCAGGGGTATTTTTCAGTTTGTCTACAAACTTGTGCTTGTAATCGGCTCTAGCTTGACATACAGCTTTAACAGACTTGTTTCAAGTGCTAATAGAAGCAGATGGGCCCTCATTGGATTCAGTTGAATGCCATTTCTTGTGAGTCTTCTTTCTGGTCTTGATTGCCTTTCTACAACCAGCATTGAACCATGGCTTTTCTCAAGGTGAAATTTTTACTGTTTTTGATGGGAGGAATTGCTCAATAGCCTCTGTAATCACTTTTTTGTAAAGTGCTGTTGCTTTATGTGGGGCTTCTTTTAAAAATTTGCTCCATGGCTTTGCCAATAAGAAGTTTTGCAGACCATCCCAGTCTGTGCAGTGATACTGCCTGATTATCTGCTTGTGCTTTACAGGTGGAGGTATTTTGAGATTTCCATGAGCTATAACTGCCACATGATCACTGGCAAAAGGATAGCTTTCAACACTAAAGGAATCCAAATGATCAGTTAAGAAGAGATCAAGCCTGGATGATCCATTAAGGCTGATGTAAGTGTACAATTCAACAAATTGTTCTATGCTGTAAGCAAGACTCAGGTCTAGCAGAGCTAAGCCCTCCACGTCAGTCATACAACTTTTCATCCAGTGGCCATTATGAATGTTGTAGTCTCCTTTGATTTTTATGCCTGATTTAGGGAACTTTTACTTCACAAATTCCTAGCAATCTTTGAGATGTTTGGTGATTTTCATCTTTGGTGGGTTATAGACTGTATCAATAACAAATAATTTGTTTGATAGATTTACTTTAACCCAAAGGACCTCCTTGTTACTAGGAATTGAAAGTGCCAAAAAAGGATGTTATTTTTAAGGTACATAGCAACACCACCTCCACCAAAAGTTGAGCTTCTTGGGTTTTTGCAATCCAGCCTGAGCAGAGTATAACCAGGAATACTGACCTCACTATCAATGATGCTAGAATTCAGGTTGGCCTTCAATACACACATGACAGAAGGGGAGACCTCATTCAACATGTGCTGTAAGTGATCCAAATTGAATCAGAGATCACATAAATTGCAGTGAGTAATAGTAAACATATCCATAATAATTGTCTTGGTTCATGCATTTGGTCATCTATTGGAAGGAAGTCTAATCCAAGGTTGTTTTTTCTGTTTGAAAACTTGAGCTGGATGGGTAGTTGGCCCAAACAGCAGACAAAAGAACTCCTAAGACATACTTTGCCTCATCAGATAAGGAGCAGTCATAAGACCTCATACTTAACCTCAGCAAAGGTGGTGGTGACCCCAATAGGGGCAGGAGTTGACACCTTGCAGTACCTACCACTCTCAAGCTCTGCAGGCAGGGACGC
The DNA here is from genome assembly GCA_029168905.1 of Artemia sp. Kazakhstan ARC1039. Lineage (NCBI taxonomy): Eukaryota > Metazoa > Arthropoda > Branchiopoda > Anostraca > Artemiidae > Artemia > Artemia sp. Kazakhstan ARC1039. The sequence goes on from JAQQPU010018210.1 coordinate 8,679, forward strand.
CAAACCCTGAGTGGTTTTTCAGAGCATACCACTGCATACCCTACATGCAGAGACCATTGTTCAAATCTGGATCTTCTGCCCATATTTTGTAGTTTCCTCCTGAAGAGGATCCTCCCACAATGGTATCCTACAGTACCATACTATTTAACCCATTGCTGGAAGAAGGTTTACAACTAACAGAATATGTCCACATGCCAGTGGGTCCTGCTCAGTGTGTATCAAATGGGTCTTCTTCCTCCTCCACCTGTCTTTATGGCCCCAGGGGCTAGGTCCCCCTTTTGGTTCATGCCTCCCTTTATGGGAAGTACCCTACATATCTTAAGGACATTCCCCTGTCTGCCACCTGGGGATGTGCTGAGTGGCTGGGAGAGGGTCCCTACTGAGAAGGTGACTCAGTAGGTATTCAGAATCAAATGAGCATAATAAGGCATCAAAATGATATTTCCAAGTTCAGTCTCATTAAATTATATGGCCCACTGAACATTTACCATGAACTTTAATCAGTCCAGATTGTTGATAGACTGGTGACCAACGTACTTGAACACAAATGGACCTGTATTTAGCTCTTCCAGAGCACAGAAAAACTCCTGTTGATGGTGTAGCATCACTAGCTGAACTACTCATAAGGTACAAACTTAAATCTTTCATACCAACACAGAAGGAGAAACTTAACTCAAAAATAGTAGATGACAAGAGGATAGTTGGTAACTATCACCCAGATATACAGTTTGGTTCAAGTTAGATGAAAGCTCAAAATGACAAAAAGGGATCATTTTGAAGCAAAATAAATCACCCTCTTGCTTGTTTATTAGGAAATTGGATAATGGGCAAATATACCAGTGAGCTGATGCTTTTTTGGAAAAGATTTGAGCAGCAACTTGATTCCTTATTGCCAAGTACATATTTGAATGATGAAATTCCTAATCCTATCCAGTATAATGCAATAGCAGAGTACTGCATCAGCAGTACCAGAAACACTTGTAGCAGCCCAGGTCCCACAGCTGCCTTCAGGGCCAGAAAAAATCAGAACCATTCCCAAGAGACTAGCTGCAACAAAGATGCTGCAAGCCAAGAAGGTTGCTGTTGAAATCAGATTAATAGTATGAAAATAGATGCAAAAGTGACAGGTGTACTTGACCTTGTAAATCTAAAGTTGTCTGAACAACAAGTTCCAACTAAATCTTCACACTAATCTGTGAAGGAAGTTACAACTTGTATAGGAAGGAAGATGCAACACATTCAGTATCTACCTGTCTCTTCGAAGCTAATTGTTAGTACTTTCCAATGTGCTTCATGCATTTACTTTGCCTAGTTATGTATTCTCTAATAGTTTCATCTGAATAATCCTTAACTGTCCTTGAGATACTGTAGATATGCTGATTCTTCAATCTGGATCTATGTTGTGTTTTTTAATTTAGTATAAGATTCTCTTGGCACTCCCTAAAAGTTTCAAATTAATACCCATAGCTATTCCTGAGATCAATATAATATGACCTTTTGACAACCTGGATGCATATAGGATATTTTGATTATTGCAAATAAGCCTTTTTGGCAATATGAATGTCCTGAAACTCTTTAGATTTACTTTAATACTAGGTGTATCAGTAAAAATCAGACTAGTAGTAGTGGTTGCAGTCACAAATAATTGTAGTTGCAGTAGCAAGTAGTCCCCAGCACAGTTGCAACTATTTATTGTCATAATTAGTTGCACTTGCAAATAGTCATAGCCTTAATTAGACACAGTTGCAATTAGTTGCATTTGCAAAGTAGTCACAGTTGGAAATATTCAAAGTTCTAAGTATTTTGCAATAATCTAGTCTTTGCATTATTGTGCCAACATCTACTGAGTATTGTCACATCATAATTTATTGTAAGTTTCTTTATTATTGTAATTAGTTGATTACTTATTGCTGTTATTATTGTTGTTAGGGTTATAGGCCTATTAGAAATTATTTCTGTGATTAAGAAGTAAGTTTGTGTGCTATTTATATACCTTATAGGAAATGAGTGTACCAGCAATTTTTTTTTTGATTTTCTGTAGGGTAGCTACTCAGTAGATGTTGGCACAATAATGCAAAGATTAGATTATTGCAAAGAAAGATTATTTTTTAATGTTTGTGTGCTCTATCAAATAGCCTATCTTATAAAGTTTTAAAGTAATTTAGAAAATAAGTGGAAAGATCAAAACAGGAGATTCAAGAAAGAAATGTACCTATATGGTGATAGTTCATACTCATGTTATACAGTAAGTCAATCAGAGAAACCTAGAATGTACACAGCCCTATTATCTAGACTACTAATAACTTTAAAACGTATTGATAAATTGCAAATCATAGCCTCCAGGAAAATTTCTTACAAAAACAGAAAGAAATCATGTCAAATAAATATAGCAAAGGCTGATATATTACCTTGAACATCAAGAAATTGTCAATAACAGTTTTGATCCAAGAAAGGTAGACTATAGACCATCTCAAACATATAAATATAAACTAGGAATACTTGAATCAAGTAAAATGATTTAAAATAGCAGAATATATCCTATGATTGCATTTAACAGTATACAATAGCTCTGACTTGGTAAAATCTAAGTAATGAGTAGCCTCAAACAAAGAAGTATAATCTAAGACAGTGTCGACTATTAGGATTAGAACATTTTTATTGAAACACAAATGTAAATAGTCTACAATTTGAAAAAAACAACAAGTGCACATGCCTAGTGGCATACTTAAGCACTGCCATTTATACAATACAAAAATTAAAGCAGCCTTAATCTAACTTATCAAAACAAAACACTTATAGACACTAAAACACTACAAAAAATTGTAACTATTGCCCCTCAGATTTGAGTTTCAGATAATTTTTAAGTTACCTTTGAAACAAATGTTTATCAGATTGATCCCAGTTTCTAGCTAGAATTGAGTTCCAGATTTCTGTCCCAGTATGATGGATGCTGAAATATGCTCTTGATGTTGGATGAATTTCACATGAAAAATCACATCTATGAGTTGTTGGGTAATTATGGTACCATAATAGAAAAAAATTCAAATGAATTTACTGAAACAAATGTGCCTTGTCAGTTTAATTCTTAAAGTTGACTAAGATTTCTTAAAGTGATAAAAATGAAAACATTGAAAAGAATTTTTTTCAGTAAAGTACAAATTATATTCTGGCTTTTAGAAAGTATAGGGGTTTAGAACCCTACTCATATTAAATTCTGCTTGTTTTGAGTTTGACTCTGTTATTCATTTTAATTTCTGTTTGTTTTGGGTTTCATTTATTTATTGATACTAATTTATGGCAGTTGTATGCTTGGTAGATTATTTAATTTTATTTTTGTTCATTTTTGGTTTAATGGAGTTCTTACTTTTTTTTTGAAAAACTTATTTTGTGGAATAAGTTTTTTTTAATTAATTTCTGTTTGTTTTATGTGGACATAGTCTTTCAGGGAAAAAGACTGAGCCTCTCCTTAAGTTAAACAACAATCCCTTTAATAAAAACCTTAAATACCCCCTGGGCATAACTTACAACCCTTGCCCCTAATCTCTGTTTTTTTTAAAACTCCAAAATACTTCTTATATGATATTTAGACTATTTTTAATAGAATGGCTATCTCAAAATTTCTATTAGATACATTTTGGGACAATATAACGTGTGTGTGTGGAGGGGGGGGGGTAGCTGCTCTCAGATCACTTTGACTCTGAAAAAGAGCACTAGAGCGTCTGATTACCAATCTAATGAGCCCCCTCTGAAGTTTATATGACCATGCTTTCTATAGAAACCTTATATGCCCCCAGGGCATAACTTACAAGCCTTGCCCTGAGGGCTGGGGGGATTTGTTATCCTTAAAGACGTAATTTCCAGACCTTTCAAATACGTTGAACAAAATGGCTATCTTAAAATTTTGATCGGAAGTGTTTCAGGAAATGATGGCCGTGGGGGGGGGGGCATTGGCCCTCTGATCACTTTTGACTTATAAAAAAGGCATTAGTCCTCTCAATTTCCAATCAATCAGCCCTTTTTAAAACTTCTACAACAAAACTTTCTATATGAACCTTATGTGCCCCAAGGGCATAACTTACAACCCTTGTTCTGGGGGTTATGGAAGGAGGGTTGTGATTATCAAAGACATAATTTCCAGACCTTTCAACTACGTTGAACAAAATGGCCATCTCAAAATGTTGATTGTAAATGTTTGGGGAAATGATAGGCATGGGGGGGGGATTCTTTCCTCCAATTACTTTCAAGTATTGAAAAGGGCAATAGACCGCTCAATTTCCAATTGATTGAGCTCTTTTTGAAGTTATTATGACAACACTTTCTATAAAAAAAAACCTTATATGCCCCCATGGCATAACTTACAACCTTAGCCCTGAAGGCTGTGGGGGTTGTCATACTCAAAGACATAATTTCCAGACCCTTAACTATGTTCAACAAAATGGCCATATCAAAATGTTAGTCAGAAGTATTTGAGGAAATGATATGCTAGGGGGGGGCATTTGCCCTCCAACTGCTTTTGACAAAATTTTCAGAATTTCGATTGAATGTGTTTGAGGAAATGGTGGGCGTGAGAGGGGGGTTAGTTGCCCTCCAATCACTTTCGACTATTAAAAAGGGCACTAGCCCTTTCAATTTCTAATCAAATGAGCCCTTTTTGAACTTTCTACAACAGAACTTTCTATAAAAAAACCTTACATAACCCCAGGACATAAATTACAACCCTTGCCCTGAGGGTTGTGAGGGGGGTCTCATCCTCAAAGACCTAATTGGGCGTAAGAGGAGGGTTAGTTGCCCTCCAGTCACTTCTGAATATTAAAAAGGGCACTAGCCCTCTCTATTTACAATCGGTTGAGCCCTTTTTGAAGTTTCTACAACAACGCTTTCGATAAAAACCTTATATGCCCACAGGGCATAACTTGCCCCGATGACTGTAGGGGAGGTCGTCATTCTCAAAGGCATAATTTGTAGGATTTTCAACTACATTGAAAAAATGGCCACCTCCAAATTTTGACGGGATGTGTTTGTGGGCGTAAGAGGGGAGTTAGTTGCCGTCCAATCACTTTCGACTATTAAAAAAGGCACTAGCCCTTTCAATTTCCAATCGAATAAGCCCTTTTTGAAGTTTAACTTACAACACTAACTTACAACATAACTTACAACACTTGCCCTCAAGGGTGTGAGGGGGGGGGTTGTCATCCTCAAAGACATAATTTCCAAAACTTTCAACTACGTTGAACAAAAGGGCTATCTCAAAAGTGTGATTGGATGTGTTTGGGGAAATGGTGGGCGTGAGAGGGGGGTTAGTTGCCCTCCAATCACTTGCGACTTTTAAAAAGGGCACTAACCCTTTCAATTTCTAATCAAATGAGCCCTTTTTGAAGTTTCTATGACAACGGTTTCTATAAAAAAAACTTTATATGCCCCCAGGGCATAACTTACAACCCTTGCCCTGAGGGCTCTGAGGGGTTTATCATCCTCAAAGACCTAATTTCCAGAACTTTGAACTAGCCTACATTGAACAAAATGCTATCTCAAAATATTGATTGGCCATGTTTGGGGAAATGGTGGGTGTGAGAGGGGGGGGGCTAGTTACTTTCCAATCACTTTCTAGTATTAAAAAGGGCACTATCCCTTTCAATTTCCAATCTACTCAGCCCTTTTTGAAGTTTCTACGACCACGCTTTCTATAAAAACCTTATATGCCCCAGGGCATAACTTACATCCCTTGCCCTGAGGGCTGTAGGGGAGGGTGTCATCCTCAATGACCTAATTTCCAGAACTTTTAACTATGTTGAACAAAATGGATATCTCAAAATTTTGATTTGATGTGTTTGGGGAAATGGTGGGTGTGAGAGGGGGGTTAGTTGTCCTCCAATCACTTTTGTCTATTAAAACGGGCACTAGCCCTTCCAGTTTCCAATCGAATGAGCCCTTTTCAAAGTTTCTACAACAACTCCTTCGATACGAAGTGCCCTGGTTTAAAATGAGGAAAGAAACAGATATATAATACATTGTGCCAACACTGTTCTTTACTTAGGTAGTGCTATTCTGCTGCCTATGATTACATACAGTGCTTTATTACCATCTGTAATCAGGTGCCCTTCTTTTCAGTAGTTTGTTATTTAATCGGAAGCTACATCCTTCCCATCTATACCATGTCTGCTTCTCAACTGGTGAGACAATCCAGCATGTCTTATTTGATTGCCAGCCACTGAGTGAGGAGACTATTTCCCTTAAGCACTTATGCTACATGGCTAATATACAAAATGCCTATACTGCAATCTTAAATTCTAACCTGTCTTGGTACATTGATTGGCATCTTTTGATATCTTAAAGAAGATACTAATTGAGTAGTGATCATTAAAACATAAAAAAGACAATGGAGGTGGGGGGGGGGTCGGAGGATGGGGGATGTTTCCGTGGGGGAAGGGACATTTCTATGAAGGGGGCGCCGGATTTCCCAGTATTATTTAATTAACAAACGATCAGAAATTAAATAAAAAAACATGTTTTTTCAGCTGAAAGTAAGGAGCAACATTAAAACCTAAATGGACAGAAATTATTATGTATATGAGGGGGTTCCCCGCCTAGTCAATACCTCGCTCTTTACGCTAATTTTTTTTGTACTTTCAAAAGAGCTATCTATTCTAATTAACCAGCCTTTGTGATTCAGGGGTTTGTGATTCAAACAAAATTCGAACTTTAGCGTAAAGAGTGAGGTATTGACTAGGGGGGCGAACTCCCTAATATACGTAATAAAAATATACGAATATAGAAGTTCCTTACGTAAGTTAATTCGTAAGTTATGTCAGAACAAAATTTCAAGACAGCCATTTAGCCTTAAAAAAATTAAAATGAATATGGAAATTTCGTTTTAATTATTCATGTACGGTGAGCCCAAAAAAACCTGAAATAATTCAAAGACGTTCAGAAATTAAATTAAAAATAACAAGTTTTTTTTAAACTGACAGTAATTAAAACTTAAAACGAACAGAAATTATTCCGTATATGAAAGGGGCAGTCGCCTCCTCAACACTTCGCTCTTTACGCTAAAGTTTGACTCTGTCTCACAACTTTATTTTTTAAAACAATAAAAAATTTTAGCGTAAAGAGCGAGGCGTTGAGGAGGGGACACTCTCTTTCATATACGGAATAATTTCTGTTCGTTTTATGTTTTAATGTCGCTCCTTACTTTCAGTTTAAAAAAACTTGTTTTTTATATATAATTAAATTCCAAAACTGGTGCCAATCAGTAGTGAATATGCTAAACTACAATATTTTGTGTGAAAGTATGAATGCCTCAGATTGGGTGTTAATAGAAACATGTTGTGACATCACCTTTTTCCACTTGGAACTCGATGGTTATCTCTGTACCAAGGGAAAATGCATAATCCTTTAATTGAAATTCATTATTTATAAAGGCTATCCTATCTGATGTTGGCTCCCTGAAATGATTCTGAGAAAAAAATTGTGACGGTTTCCATAGTATTTCACAAAGCAGGTACTTAAAAAGTGTGCTCGGTTTATATCAATATATAATTAAAGTAGTACCCCCTCCATTGATTCTGAAAGTCAGATAGCAGATTAGCATGGGATTTCTGGAAGTCAGAGAAGTGGAGCTCTTAACCCCTTGCACCTGTACAATGCGGTCAGCTGGCAAGATTCCCGCCCTGTTTCGTCACGTGACACCAGATTCCCAGAATCCTGGTGTTCCATCGAGAATAGAAGATCCCTGTGTGTATTGATTTGATTCTCAAACGTGCTAGAAGTCTAGTAAAAAAGCGAATATGTCTCGATCATATCAAGAAGTAAGTCACTTTCTCTAGTATTTCCTATACCCCCCTTCCCAAAAAAAACTCCACAGCGCTTTGTTTATACTCGTTTTAAAGCATAAAATAGCCCCTTTTTACCGTGTAAAACCCAGTCCCCCTCCCTCATCCGTTAACAATGTAACTTTTCAAAGGAAGTAATTCCTTTTCGCTTAACATGTACAATTTTCCCGTTTTTACATTTTCAGTGGATCTTTCTGTATCCTAGCTAAAGAGTAAATAAACATATGTCAAATCTTTGACTTTTGGCATTAATATGTTTCCCCTTTTTTACGTTAACCCTTAATAACCGCTAATAGCTCAAGCTGGCTTAAACATTTCCGTAAACAGGTATATAGGAGCAATTATTGGCACTCGTCATATACACATCCTGTGTTACTCAATTACATAGTCAGATCAAGCTTTTTGTCTGATTAACCAAGCAAAATGGTTTCACAAAAAAGATACTTTTTCTGGTCAAATTAAAGACATTTTTTTTACACTAAATCTTTTGAATTGCAAGGGGGCTGGTGTTAGTTATGATAAATATTTGCATATGGAAAATGTAATTGCTTCCATTTTGAGTAGTCAGTGTTTTTTTTTGGGGGAGGGACTGTGCCTGGGTTCAAGATTTGCTTCTAGCAGGTGCTATATAAGGTGAAACAAACTGTTTCTTCATGTGAAATGTAAGGGGATGGATTCATTATAGAAACATGTACCCCCTTTTGACAAGAAAAATAATGTAGCCGTTCCTACATGCAACTCTGAAGTTTAGTTTTTGGTTAGCTTTTAATTATAATTTTTACATAAAATTCTAGTTTTGCTTTCCTGGAAAGGAGGGCTGGCTATTTTTAGATCTAGATTTTAAATTATTGGCCTGGATTTGACACACCTTTTGGCCCTAGAGGAATAATGGTAGTTTTTTAAGCTTTAAATACACCTTAGCTCTTTTTTGCTTTAAATTTTATGTTTTTTTTTTCTAAATGTAAATAGGAACATTTATTTCTATCCTAAGACTACAGACAACTGATTGTCAGGGTTTATTTCTCACATGCTGTATAATAATAACGTTTGATTTATAAGCCTAGCCTTTTCTTCGCAAATTTTACTTTTTTGCTTTCTTGAAAAAGGAGGAGGGACCTATTTATCCGCTCTTTAGATAAATAATAGCATTTTTAAAAGCCTAAGATAGCTCTATATAAAGCAGGAGAGGGAGGAGAGTTAAGAAAATGAGAAAACATCGGTTGCATCGGTTAAGAAGCCTAAGATAG